>CAMPDV010001201.1:0-127509 GCA_946699065.1 Loxodes magnus
TGCTTGAGAAGTAATAAGTATTTAGAAAAGTGAAGAAGTAAAGTAAGAAAAGAAGAAGGAGTTTCAGTTTTAAGTAGTATGCTTTGAGAAGTAATAAGCATTTTTAAAAGTGAATAAGTAAAGTAAGAAAAGAAGAAGGAGTTTCAGTTTTAAGGAGTATGCTTTGGGAAGTAATAAGTATTTTTAAAAGTGAATAAGTAATGTCAGAAAAGAAGAAAGAGTTTTAGTTTTCAGTAGTATGCTTTGAGAAGTAATAAGTATTTAGAAAAGTGAATAAGTAAAGTAAGAAAAGAAGATAGAATTTCAGTTAAAAGGAGTATGCTTTGAGAAGTAATAAGTATTTAGAAAAGTGAATAAGTAGAGTAATAAAAGAAGATAGAATTTCAGTTTTAAGGAGTATGCTTTGGGAAGTAATAAGTATTTTTAAAAGTGAATAAGTAGAGTAATAAAAGAAGATAGAATTTCAGTTTTAAGGAGTATGCTTTGGGAAGTAATAAGTATTTTTAAAAGTGAATAATTAAAGTAAGAAAAGAAGATAGAATTTCAGTTTTAAGGAGTATGCTTTGGGAAGTAATAAGTATTTTGAAAAGTGAAGAAGTAAAGTAAGAAAAGAAGAAAGAATTTTAGTTTTAAGGAGTATGCTTTGGGAAGTAATAAGTATTTTTAAAAGTGAATAAGTAGAGTAATAAAAGAAGATAGAATTTATAAAAAAAAAATGGAATAATCTATTCGCCTTTCCAAAAACCAAATTAAGAACGCAAAAAGGAAAGCTGCGAAACTAAAGCAGAAACAATAACAAGAAGAAGATAAATCAAGTTCCTCATCTGAAGGAAAAGTTATAATTGGAACAATAGAGACGAATCCAGTAAAAGTACAAAAATAATCAGAAATCTAAATATAAATTGACTAAATGAAAACAATAATACAAAATTATTAGGAAACAATTTACAATCAAGGGGAAAAAATAAGAGAACTAATGAATACTATCGAAGATTAAAACAACGAGCTACTAATAATAAGACGACAATTAATTTAAAATAATTTAGTCACGGAATAGTAACTATATGAATAATCTCAATCGAATTTTAAGCAAGAACAAAATATGATTATTGAAAAAGTTTCTACATAAACAAACATCCAAGAAAAATAGAATGACGAAAAGATTAATATAGAATTACTCCAAAGAATCGATTAACTTGAAAAAAAAGTATTTCTGAAGAGATTCAAGAAAAGACCAATCAAAAATTGCTATTATTGCAAATCAAAGTGACACCTATTACAAAATTGCGATCAGTGAAGATAAATTTAGATGAAAGAACAACAAAGAACGTTAAGAATGCTTAGCAGACTCTGAATCACCGAAACGGGAATTTACAAGAAGAAGATATTCGTATAAAAGACAGAAGATTCTCAGTGGTTCCATCCACAAAAAAAAATGGCGTGGTATCCATCCACGCTAAAAAAATGGTAGCAAAAACCTGGTTGAAAATCCAGGGAACGCTAAACTTTAATTACTTTTAGTTTACTATATGTACTATAAGAAGATAGAATTTCAGTTTTAAGTAGTATGCTTTGAGAAGTATTAAGTATTTAGAAAAGTGAATAAGTAAAGTAAGAAAAGAAGAAGGAGTTTCAGTTTTAAGGAGTATGCTTTGGGAAGTAATAAGTATTTAGAAAAGTGAATAAGTAAAGTAAGAAAAGAAGATAGAATTTCAGTTTTCAGTAGTATGCTTGAGAAGTAATAAGTATTTAGAAAAGTGAAGAAGTAAAGTAAGAAAAGAAGATAGCATTTCAGTTTTAAGTAGTATGCTTTGAGAAGTTATAAGTATTTAGAAAAGTGAAGAAGTAAAGTAAGAAAAGAAGAAGGAGTTTCAGTTAAAAGGAGTATGCTTTGAGAAGTAATAAGTATTTAGAAAAGTGAAGAAGTAAAGTAAGAAAAGAAGAAGGAGTTTCAGTTAAAAGGAGTATGCTTTGAGAAGTAATAAGTATTTAGAAAAGTGAATAAGTAGAGTAATAAAAGAAGATAGAATTTCAGTTTTAAGGAGTATGCTTTGGGAAGTAATAAGTATTTTTAAAAGTGAATAAGTAAAGTAAGAAAAGAAGAAAGAATTTTAGTTTTAAGGAGTATGCTTTGAGAAGTAATAAGTATTTAGAAAAGTGAAGAAGTAAAGTAAGAAAAGAAGAAGGAGTTTCAGTTAAAAGGAGTATGCCTTGAGAAGTAATAAGTATTTAGAAAAGTGAAGAAGTAAAGTAAGAAAAGAAGAAGGAGTTTCAGTTTTAAGTAGTATGCTTTGAGAAGTAATAAGCATTTTTAAAAGTGAATAAGTAAAGTAAGAAAAGAAGAAGGAGTTTCAGTTTTAAGGAGTATGCTTTGGGAAGTAATAAGTATTTTTAAAAGTGAATAAGTAATGTCAGAAAAGAAGAAAGAGTTTTAGTTTTCAGTAGTATGCTTTGAGAAGTAATAAGTATTTAGAAAAGTGAATAAGTAAAGTAAGAAAAGAAGATAGAATTTCAGTTAAAAGGAGTATGCTTTGAGAAGTAATAAGTATTTAGAAAAGTGAATAAGTAAAGTAAGAAAAGAAGATAGAATTTCAGTTTTCAGTAGTATGCTTGAGAAGTAATAAGTATTTAGAAAAGTGAAGAAGTAAAGTAAGAAAAGAAGATAGCATTTCAGTTTTAAGTAGTATGCTTTGAGAAGTTATAAGTATTTAGAAAAGTGAAGAAGTAAAGTAAGAAAAGAAGAAGGAGTTTCAGTTAAAAGGAGTATGCTTTGAGAAGTAATAAGTATTTAGAAAAGTGAAGAAGTAAAGTAAGAAAAGAAGAAGGAGTTTCAGTTAAAAGGAGTATGCTTTGAGAAGTAATAAGTATTTAGAAAAGTGAATAAGTAGAGTAATAAAAGAAGATAGAATTTCAGTTTTAAGGAGTATGCTTTGGGAAGTAATAAGTATTTTTAAAAGTGAATAAGTAAAGTAAGAAAAGAAGAAAGAATTTTAGTTTTAAGGAGTATGCTTTGGGAAGTAATAAGTATTTTTAAAAGTGAATAAGTAGAGTAATAAAAGAAGATAGAATTTCAGTTTTCAGTAGTATGCTTGAGAAGTAATAAGTATTTAGAAAAGTGAAGAAGTAAAGTAAGAAAAGAAGAAGGAGTTTCAGTTTTATGTAGTATGCTTTGAGAAGTAATAAGCATTTTTAAAAGTGAATAAGTAAAGTAAGAAAAGAAGAAGGAGTTTCAGTTTTAAGGAGTATGCTTTGGGAAGTAATAAGTATTTTGAAAAGTGAATAAGTAATGTCAGAAAAGAAGAAAGAGTTTTAGTTTTCAGTAGTATGCTTTGAGAAGTAATAAGTATTTAGAAAAGTGAATAAGTAAAGTAAGAAAAGAAGATAGAATTTCAGTTAAAAGGAGTATGCTTTGAGAAGTAATAAGTATTTAGAAAAGTGAATAAGTAGAGTAATAAAAGAAGATAGAATTTCAGTTTTAAGGAGTATGCTTTGGGAAGTAATAAGTATTTTTAAAAGTGAATAAGTAGAGTAATAAAAGAAGATAGAATTTCAGTTTTAAGGAGTATGCTTTGGGAAGTAATAAGTATTTTTAAAAGTGAATAAGTAATGTCAGAAAAGAAGAAAGAGTTTTAGTTTTCAGTAGTATGCTTTGAGAAGTAATAAGTATTTAGAAAAGTGAAGAAGTAAAGTAAGAAAAGAAGAAGGAGTTTCAGTTAAAAGGAGTATGCTTTGAGAAGTAATAAGTATTTAGAAAAGTGAATAAGTAGAGTAATAAAAGAAGATAGAATTTCAGTTTTAAGGAGTATGCTTTGGGAAGTAATAAGTATTTTTAAAAGTGAATAAGTAGAGTAATAAAAGAAGATAGAATTTCAGTTTTAAGGAGTATGCTTTGGGAAGTAATAAGTATTTTTAAAAGTGAATAAGTAATGTCAGAAAAGAAGAAAGAGTTTTAGTTTTCAGTAGTATGCTTTGAGAAGTAATAAGTATTTAGAAAAGTGAAGAAGTAAAGTAAGAAAAGAAGAAGGAGTTTCAGTTAAAAGGAGTATGCTTTGAGAAGTAATAAGTATTTAGAAAAGTGAATAAGTAGAGTAATAAAAGAAGATAGAATTTCAGTTTTAAGGAGTATGCTTGAGAAGTAATAAGTATTTAGAAAAGTGAAGAAATAATGTCAGAAAAGAAGAAAGAGTTTCAGTTTTCAGTAGTATGCTTGAGAAGTAATAAGTATTTAGAAAAGTGAAGAAGTAAAGTAAGAAAAGAAGAAGGAGTTTCAGTTAAAAGGAGTATGCTTTGAGAAGTAATAAGTATTTAGAAAAGTGAATAAGTAGAGTAATAAAAGAAGATAGAATTTCAGTTTTAAGGAGTATGCTTTGGGAAGTAATAAGTATTTTTAAAAGTGAATAAGTAAAGTAAGAAAAGAAGAAAGAATTTTAGTTTTAAGGAGTATGCTTGAGAAGTAATAAGTATTTAGAAAAGTGAAGAAATAATGTCAGAAAAGAAGAAAGAATTTCAGTTTTAAGGAGTATGCTTGAGAAGTAATAAGTATTTAGAAAAGTGAAGAAGTAAAGTAAGAAAAGAAGAAGGAGTTTCAGTTAAAAGGAGTATGCTTTGAGAAGTAATAAGTATTTAGAAAAGTGAATAAGTAGAGTAATAAAAGAAGATAGAATTTCAGTTTTAAGGAGTATGCTTTGGGAAGTAATAAGTATTTTTAAAAGTGAATAAGTAGAGTAATAAAAGAAGATAGAATTTCAGTTTTAAGGAGTATGCTTTGGGAAGTAATAAGTATTTTTAAAAGTGAATAAGTAATGTCAGAAAAGAAGAAAGAGTTTTAGTTTTCAGTAGTATGCTTTGAGAAGTAATAAGTATTTAGAAAAGTGAAGAAGTAAAGTAAGAAAAGAAGAAGGAGTTTCAGTTAAAAGGAGTATGCTTTGAGAAGTAATAAGTATTTAGAAAAGTGAATAAGTAGAGTAATAAAAGAAGATAGAATTTCAGTTTTAAGGAGTATGCTTTGGGAAGTAATAAGTATTTTTAAAAGTGAATAAGTAGAGTAATAAAAGAAGATAGAATTTCAGTTTTAAGGAGTATGCTTTGGGAAGTAATAAGTATTTTTAAAAGTGAATAAGTAATGTCAGAAAAGAAGAAAGAGTTTTAGTTTTCAGTAGTATGCTTTGAGAAGTAATAAGTATTTAGAAAAGTGAAGAAGTAAAGTAAGAAAAGAAGAAGGAGTTTCAGTTAAAAGGAGTATGCTTTGAGAAGTAATAAGTATTTAGAAAAGTGAATAAGTAGAGTAATAAAAGAAGATAGAATTTCAGTTTTAAGGAGTATGCTTGAGAAGTAATAAGTATTTAGAAAAGTGAAGAAATAATGTCAGAAAAGAAGAAAGAGTTTCAGTTTTCAGTAGTATGCTTGAGAAGTAATAAGTATTTAGAAAAGTGAAGAAGTAAAGTAAGAAAAGAAGAAGGAGTTTCAGTTAAAAGGAGTATGCTTTGAGAAGTAATAAGTATTTAGAAAAGTGAATAAGTAGAGTAATAAAAGAAGATAGAATTTCAGTTTTAAGGAGTATGCTTTGGGAAGTAATAAGTATTTTTAAAAGTGAATAAGTAAAGTAAGAAAAGAAGAAAGAATTTTAGTTTTAAGGAGTATGCTTGAGAAGTAATAAGTATTTAGAAAAGTGAAGAAATAATGTCAGAAAAGAAGAAAGAATTTCAGTTTTAAGGAGTATGCTTGAGAAGTAATAAGTATTTAGAAAAGTGAAGAAGTAAAGTAAGAAAAGAAGAAGGAGTTTCAGTTAAAAGGAGTATGCTTTGAGAAGTAATAAGTATTTAGAAAAGTGAATAAGTAGAGTAATAAAAGAAGATAGAATTTCAGTTTTAAGGAGTATGCTTTGGGAAGTAATAAGTATTTTTAAAAGTGAATAAGTAAAGTAAGAAAAGAAGATAGAATTTCAGTTTTAAGGAGTATGCTTGAGAAGTAATAAGTATTTAGAAAAGTGAAGAAATAATGTCAGAAAAGAAGAAAGAGTTTCAGTTTTCAGTAGTATGCTTGAGAAGTAATAAGTATTTAGAAAAGTGAATAAGTAGAGTAAAAAAAGAAGATAGAATTTCAGTTTTAAGGAGTATGCTTTGGGAAGTAATAAGTATTTTTAAAAGTGAATAAGTAAAGTAAGAAAAGAAGAAGGAGTTTCAGTTTTAAGGAGTATGCTTTAAGAAGTATTAAGTATTTTTAAAAGTGAATAAGTAAAGTAAGAAAAGAAGAAAGAATTTTAGTTTTAAGGAGTATGCTTTGAGAAGTAATAAGTATTTAGAAAAGTGAATAAGTAGAGTAAGAAAAGAAGAAGGAGTTTCAGTTTTAAGGAGTATGCTTTGAGAAGTAATAAGTATTTTTAAAAGTGAATAAGTAAAGTAAGAAAAGAAGAAGGAGTTTCAGTTTTAAGGAGTATGCTTTAAGAAGTATTAAGTATTTTTAAAAGTGAATAAGTAAAGTAAGAAAAGAAGAAAGAATTTTAGTTTTAAGGAGTATGCTTTGAGAAGTAATAAGTATTTAGAAAAGTGAAGAAGTAAAGTAAGAAAAGAAGAAGGAGTTTCAGTTTTAAGGAGTATGCTTTGGGAAGTAATAAGTATTTTTAAAAGTGAATAAGTAAAGTAAGAAAAGAAGATAGAATTTCAGTTTTAAGGAGTATGCTTGAGAAGTAATAAGTATTTAGAAAAGTGAAGAAATAATGTCAGAAAAGAAGAAGGAGTTTCAGTTAAAAGGAGTATGCTTTGAGAAGTAATAAGTATTTAGAAAAGTGAATAAGTAGAGTAAAAAAAGAAGATAGAATTTCAGTTTTAAGGAGTATGCTTTGGGAAGTAATAAGTATTTTTAAAAGTGAATAAGTAAAGTAAGAAAAGAAGAAGGAGTTTCAGTTTTAAGGAGTATGCTTGAGAAGTATTAAGTATTTTTAAAAGTGAATAAGTAAAGTAAGAAAAGAAGAAAGAATTTTAGTTTTAAGGAGTATGCTTTGAGAAGTAATAAGTATTTAGAAAAGTGAATAAGTGAAGTAAGAAAAGAAGATAGAATTTTAGTTTTAAGGAGTATGCTTTGAGAAGTAATAAGTATTTAGAAAAGTGAAGAAGTAAAGTAAGAAAAGAAGAAGGAGTTTCAGTTTTAAGGAGTATGCTTTAAGAAGTATTAAGTATTTTTAAAAGTGAATAAGTAAAGTAAAAAAAGAAGAAAGAATTTTAGTTTTAAGGAGTATGCTTTGAGAAGTAATAAGTATTTAGAAAAGTGAAGAAGTAAAGTAAGAAAAGAAGATAGAATTTCAGTTAAAAGGAGTATGCTTTGAGAAGTAATAAGTATTTAGAAAAGTGAATAAGTAGAGTAATAAAAGAAGATAGAATTTCAGTTTTAAGGAGTATGCTTTGGGAAGTAATAAGTATTTTTAAAAGTGAATAAGTAAAGTAAGAAAAGAAGATAGAATTTCAGTTTTAAGGAGTATGCTTTAAGAAGTATTAAGTATTTTTAAAAGTGAATAAGTAAAGTAAGAAAAGAAGAAAGAATTTTAGTTTTAAGGAGTATGCTTTGAGAAGTAATAAGTATTTAGAAAAGTGAAGAAGTAAAGTAAGAAAAGAAGAAGGAGTTTCAGTTTTAAGGAGTATGCTTTGGGAAGTAATAAGTATTTTTAAATGTGAATAAGTAGAGTAATAAAAGAAGAAGGAGTTTCAGTTTTCAGTAGTATGCTTGAGAAGTAATAAGTATTTAGAAAAGTGAAGAAATGAAGTAAGAAAAGAAGAAGGAGCTTCAGTTTTAAGGAGTATGCTTTGAGAAGTAATAAGTATTTAGAAAAGTGAAGAAGTAAAGTAAGAAAAGAAGAAGGAGTTTCAGTTAAAAGGAGTATGCTTTGAGAAGTAATAAGTATTTAGAAAAGTGAAGAAGTAGAGTAAGAAAAGAAGAAGGAGTTTCAGTTAAAAGGAGTATGCTTTGAGAAGTAATAAGTATTTAGAAAAGTGAAGAAGTAGAGTAATAAAAGAAGATAGAATTTCAGTTTTAAGGAGTATGCTTGAGAAGTAATAAGTATTTAGAAAAGTGAAGAAGTAAAGTAAGAAAAGAAGAAGGAGTTTCAGTTAAAAGGAGTATGCTTTGAGAAGTAATAAGTATTTAGAAAAGTGAATAAGTAAAGTAAGAAAAGAAGAAGGAGTTTCAGTTTTAAGGAGTATGCTTGAGAAGTATTAAGTATTTTTAAAAGTGAATAAGTAAAGTAAGAAAAGAAGAAAGAATTTCAGTTAAAAGGAGTATGCTTTGAGAAGTAATAAGTATTTAGAAAAGTGAATAAGTAGAGTAATAAAAGAAGATAGAATTTCAGTTTTAAGGAGTATGCTTTGGGAAGTAATAAGTATTTTTAAAAGTGAATAAGTAAAGTAAGAAAAGAAGATAGAATTTCAGTTTTAAGGAGTATGCTTGAGAAGTAATAAGTATTTAGAAAAGTGAAGAAATAATGTCAGAAAAGAAGAAAGAATTTCAGTTTTCAGTAGTATGCTTTAAGAAGTAATAAGTATTTAGAAAAGTGAATAAGTGAAGTAAGAAAAGAAGAAAGAATTTCAGTTAAAAGGAGTATGCTTTGAGAAGTAATAAGTATTTAGAAAAGTGAATAAGTAGAGTAATAAAAGAAGATAGAATTTCAGTTTTAAGGAGTATGCTTTGGGAAGTAATAAGTATTTTTAAAAGTGAATAAGTAAAGTAAAAAAAGAAGAAGGAGTTTCAGTTTTAAGGAGTATGCTTGAGAAGTAATATGTATTTAGAAAAGTGAAGAAATAATGTAAGAAAAGAAGAAAGAATTTCAGTTTTCAGTAGTATGCTTTAAGAAGTAATAAGTATTTAGAAAAGTGAATAAGTGAAGTAAGAAAAGAAGATAGAATTTCAGTTTTAAGGAGTATGCTTTGGGAAGTAATAAGTATTTTTAAAAGTGAATAAGTAAAGTAAAAAAAGAAGAAGGAGTTTCAGTTAAAAGGAGTATGCTTTGAGAAGTAATAAGTATTTAGAAAAGTGAAGAAATAATGTCAGAAAAGAAGAAAGAGTTTCAGTTTTCAGTAGTATGCTTGAGAAGTAATAAGTATTTAGAAAAGTGAAGAAGTAAAGTAAGAAAAGAAGAAGGAGTTTCAGTTAAAAGGAGTATGCTTTGAGAAGTAATAAGTATTTAGAAAAGTGAATAAGTAGAGTAATAAAAGAAGAAGGAGTTTCAGTTTTCAGTAGTATGCTTGAGAAGTAATAAGTATTTAGAAAAGTGAAGAAATGAAGTAAGAAAAGAAGAAGGAGCTTCAGTTTTAAGGAGTATGCTTTGAGAAGTAATAAGTATTTAGAAAAGTGAATAAGTAAAGTAAGAAAAGAAGAAGGAGTTTCAGTTAAAAGGAGTATGCTTTGAGAAGTAATAAGTATTTAGAAAAGTGAAGAAATGAAGTAAGAAAAGAAGAAGGAGCTTCAGTTTTAAGGAGTATGCTTTGAGAAGTAATAAGTATTTAGAAAAGTGAAGAAGTAAAGTAAGAAAAGAAGAAGGAGTTTCAGTTAAAAGGAGTATGCTTTGAGAAGTAATAAGTATTTAGAAAAGTGAATAAGTAGAGTAATAAAAGAAGATAGAATTTCAGTTTTAAGGAGTATGCTTGAGAAGTAATAAGTATTTAGAAAAGTGAAGAAGTAAAGTAAGAAAAGAAGAAGGAGTTTCAGTTAAAAGGAGTATGCTTTGAGAAGTAATAAGTATTTTTAAAAGTGAATAAGTAGAGTAATAAAAGAAGAAGGAGTTTCAGTTTTCAGTAGTATGCTTGAGAAGTAATAAGTATTTAGAAAAGTGAAGAAATGAAGTAAGAAAAGAAGAAGGAGCTTCAGTTTTAAGGAGTATGCTTTGAGAAGTAATAAGTATTTAGAAAAGTGAAGAAGTAAAGTAAGAAAAGAAGAAGGAGTTTCAGTTAAAAGGAGTATGCTTTGAGAAGTAATAAGTATTTAGAAAAGTGAAGAAGTAAAGTAAGAAAAGAAGAAGGAGTTTCAGTTAAAAGGAGTATGCTTTGAGAAGTAATAAGTATTTAGAAAAGTGAATAAGTAGAGTAATAAAAGAAGATAGAATTTCAGTTTTAAGGAGTATGCTTTGGGAAGTAATAAGTATTTTTAAAAGTGAATAAGTAAAGTAAGAAAAGAAGATAGAATTTCAGTTTTAAGGAGTATGCTTGAGAAGTAATAAGTATTTAGAAAAGTGAAGAAATAATGTCAGAAAAGAAGAAGGAGTTTCAGTTAAAAGGAGTATGCTTTGAGAAGTAATAAGTATTTAGAAAAGTGAATAAGTAGAGTAATAAAAGAAGAAAGAGTTTCAGTTTTCAGTAGTATGCTTGAGAAGTAATAAGTATTTAGAAAAGTGAAGAAGTAAAGTAAGAAAAGAAGAAGGAGTTTCAGTTTTAAGGAGTATGCTTTAAGAAGTAATAAGTATTTAGAAAAGTGAAGAAATAATGTCAGAAAAGAAGAAGGAGTTTCAGTTAAAAGGAGTATGCTTTGAGAAGTAATAAGTATTTAGAAAAGTGAATAAGTAGAGTAATAAAAGAAGATAGAATTTCAGTTTTAAGGAGTATGCTTTGGGAAGTAATAAGTATTTTTAAAAGTGAATAAGTAAAGTAAGAAAAGAAGATAGAATTTCAGTTTTAAGGAGTATGCTTGAGAAGTAATAAGTATTTAGAAAAGTGAAGAAATGAAGTAAGAAAAGAAGAAGGAGCTTCAGTTAAAAGGAGTATGCTTTGAGAAGTAATAAGTATTTAGAAAAGTGAATAAGTAGAGTAATAAAAGAAGATAGAATTTCAGTTTTAAGGAGTATGCTTTGGGAAGTAATAAGTATTTTTAAAAGTGAATAAGTAAAGTAAGAAAAGAAGATAGAATTTCAGTTTTAAGGAGTATGCTTGAGAAGTAATAAGTATTTAGAATAGTGAAGAAATAATGTCAGAAAAGAAGAAGGAGTTTCAGTTTTAAGGAGTATGCTTTGGGAAGTAATAAGTATTTTTAAAAGTGAATAAGTAGAGTAATAAAAGAAGAAAGAGTTTCAGTTTTCAGTAGTATGCTTGAGAAGTAATAAGTATTTAGAAAAGTGAAGAAGTAAAGTAAGAAAAGAAGAAGGAGTTTCAGTTTTAAGGAGTATGCTTTAAGAAGTAATAAGTATTTAGAAAAGTGAAGAAATAATGTCAGAAAAGAAGAAGGAGTTTCAGTTAAAAGGAGTATGCTTTGAGAAGTAATAAGTATTTAGAAAAGTGAATAAGTAGAGTAATAAAAGAAGATAGAATTTCAGTTTTAAGGAGTATGCTTTGGGAAGTAATAAGTATTTAGAATAGTGAAGAAATAATGTCAGAAAAGAAGAAGGAGTTTCAGTTTTAAGGAGTATGCTTTAAGAAGTATTAAGTATTTTTAAAAGTGAATAAGTAAAGTAAGAAAAGAAGATAGAATTTCAGTTTTAAGGAGTATGCTTGAGAAGTAATAAGTATTTAGAAAAGTGAATAAGTAGAGTAAGAAAAGAAGAAGGAGTTTCAGTTTTAAGGAGTATGCTTTGAGAAGTAATAAGTATTTTTAAAAGTGAATAAGTAAAGTAAGAAAAGAAGAAGGAGTTTCAGTTTTAAGGAGTATGCTTTAAGAAGTATTAAGTATTTTTAAAAGTGAATAAGTAAAGTAAGAAAAGAAGATAGAATTTCAGTTTTAAGGAGTATGCTTGAGAAGTAATAAGTATTTAGAAAAGTGAATAAGTAGAGTAAGAAAAGAAGAAGGAGCTTCAGTTTTAAGGAGTATGCTTTGAGAAGTAATAAGTATTTAGAAAAGTGAAGAAGTAAAGTAAGAAAAGAAGAAGGAGTTTCAGTTAAAAGGAGTATGCTTTGAGAAGTATTAAGTATTTTTAAAAGTAAATAAGTAAAGTAAGAAAAGAAGAAGGAGTTTCAGTTAAAAGGAGTATGCTTTGAGAAGTAATAAGTATTTAGAAAAGTGAAGAAGTAGAGTAAGAAAAGAAGAAGGAGTTTCAGTTAAAAGGAGTATGCTTTGAGAAGTAATAAGTATTTAGAAAAGTGAAGAAGTAGAGTAATAAAAGAAGATAGAATTTCAGTTTTAAGGAGTATGCTTTGGGAAGTAATAAGTATTTTTAAAAGTGAATAAGTAAAGTAAGAAAAGAAGAAAGAATTTTAGTTTTAAGGAGTATGCTTTGGGAAGTAATAAGTATTTTTAAAAGTGAATAAGTAGAGTAATAAAAGAAGATAGAATTTCAGTTTTCAGTAGTATGCTTGAGAAGTAATAAGTATTTAGAAAAGTGAAGAAGTAAAGTAAGAAAAGAAGAAGGAGTTTCAGTTTTAAGTAGTATGCTTTGAGAAGTAATAAGCATTTTTAAAAGTGAATAAGTAAAGTAAGAAAAGAAGAAGGAGTTTCAGTTTTAAGGAGTATGCTTTGGGAAGTAATAAGTATTTTTAAAAGTGAATAAGTAATGTCAGAAAAGAAGAAAGAGTTTTAGTTTTCAGTAGTATGCTTTGAGAAGTAATAAGTATTTAGAAAAGTGAATAAGTAAAGTAAGAAAAGAAGATAGAATTTCAGTTAAAAGGAGTATGCTTTGAGAAGTAATAAGTATTTAGAAAAGTGAAGAAGTAAAGTAAGAAAAGAAGAAAGAATTTTAGTTTTAAGGAGTATGCTTTGGGAAGTAATAAGTATTTTTAAAAGTGAATAAGTAGAGTAATAAAAGAAGATAGAATTTCAGTTTTAAGGAGTATGCTTTGGGAAGTAATAAGTATTTTTAAAAGTGAAGAAATAATGTCAGAAAAGAAGATAGAATTTCAGTTTTAAGGAGTATGCTTTGGGAAGTAATAAGTATTTTTAAAAGTGAATAAGTAGAGTAATAAAAGAAGATAGAATTTCAGTTTTAAGGAGTATGCTTTGGGAAGTAATAAGTATTTTTAAAAGCGAATAAGTAAAGTAAGAAAAGAAGATAGAATTTCAGTTTTAAGGAGTATGCTTTGGGAAGTAATAAGTATTTTGAAAAGTGAAGAAGTAAAGTAAGAAAAGAAGAAAGAATTTTAGTTTTAAGGAGTATGCTTTGGGAAGTAATAAGTATTTTTAAAAGTGAATAAGTAGAGTAATAAAAGAAGATAGAATTTATAAAAAAAAAATGGAATAATCTATTCGCCTTTCCAAAAACCAAATTAAGAACGCAAAAAGGAAAGCTGCGAAACTAATGCAGAAACAATAACAAGAAGAAGATAAATCAAGTTCCTCATCTGAAGGAAAAGTTATAATTGGAACAATAGAGACGAATCCAGTAAAAGTACAAAAATAATCAGAAATCTAAATATAAATTGACTAAATGAAAACAATAATACAAAATTATTAGGAAACAATTTACAATCAAGGGGAAAAAATAAGAGAACTAATGAATACTATCGAAGATTAAAACAACGAGCTACTAATAATAAGACGACAATTAATTTAAAATAATTTAGTCACGGAATAGTAACTATATGAATAATCTCAATCGAATTTTAAGCAAGAACAAAATATGATTATTGAAAAAGTTTCTACATAAACAAACATCCAAGAAAAATAGAATGACGAAAAGATTAATATAGAATTACTCCAAAGAATCGATTAACTTGAAAAAAAAGTATTTCTGAAGAGATTCAAGAAAAGACCAATCAAAAATTGCTATTATTGCAAATCAAAGTGACACCTATTACAAAATTGCGATCAGTGAAGATAAATTTAGATGAAAGAACAACAAAGAACGTTAAGAATGCTTAGCAGACTCTGAATCACCGAAACGGGAATTTACAAGAAGAAGATATTCGTATAAAAGACAGAAGATTCTCAGTGGTTCCATCCACAAAAAAAAATGGCGTGGTATCCATCCACGCTAAAAAAATGGTAGCAAAAACCTGGTTGAAAATCCAGGGAACGCTAAACTTTAATTACTTTTAGTTTACTATATGTACTATAAGAAGATAGAATTTCAGTTTTAAGTAGTATGCTTTGAGAAGTATTAAGTATTTAGAAAAGTGAATAAGTAAAGTAAGAAAAGAAGAAGGAGTTTCAGTTTTAAGGAGTATGCTTTGGGAAGTAATAAGTATTTAGAAAAGTGAATAAGTAAAGTAAGAAAAGAAGATAGAATTTCAGTTTTCAGTAGTATGCTTGAGAAGTAATAAGTATTTAGAAAAGTGAAGAAGTAAAGTAAGAAAAGAAGATAGCATTTCAGTTTTAAGTAGTATGCTTTGAGAAGTAATAAGTATTTAGAAAAGTGAAGAAGTAAAGTAAGAAAAGAAGAAGGAGTTTCAGTTAAAAGGAGTATGCTTTGAGAAGTAATAAGTATTTAGAAAAGTGAAGAAGTAAAGTAAGAAAAGAAGAAGGAGTTTCAGTTAAAAGGAGTATGCTTTGAGAAGTAATAAGTATTTAGAAAAGTGAATAAGTAGAGTAATAAAAGAAGATAGAATTTCAGTTTTAAGGAGTATGCTTGAGAAGTATTAAGTATTTAGAAAAGTGAATAAGTAGAGTAATAAAAGAAGATAGAATTTCAGTTTTAAGGAGTATGCTTTGGGAAGTAATAAGTATTTTTAAAAGTGAATAAGTAAAGTAAGAAAAGAAGAAAGAATTTTAGTTTTAAGGAGTATGCTTTGGGAAGTAATAAGTATTTAGAAAAGTGAAGAAGTAAAGTAATAAAAGAAGATAGAATTTCAGTTTTCAGTAGTATGCTTGAGAAGTAATAAGTATTTAGAAAAGTGAAGAAGTAAAGTAAGAAAAGAAGAAGGAGTTTCAGTTTTAAGTAGTATGCTTTGAGAAGTAATAAGCATTTTTAAAAGTGAATAAGTAAAGTAAGAAAAGAAGAAGGAGTTTCAGTTTTAAGGAGTATGCTTTGGGAAGTAATAAGTATTTTTAAAAGTGAATAAGTAATGTCAGAAAAGAAGAAAGAGTTTTAGTTTTCAGTAGTATGCTTTGAGAAGTAATAAGTATTTAGAAAAGTGAATAAGTAAAGTAAGAAAAGAAGATAGAATTTCAGTTTTCAGTAGTATGCTTTGAGAAATATTAAGTATTTAGAAAAGTGAAGAAGTAAAGTAAGAAAAGAAGAAGGAGTTTCAGTTAAAAGGAGTATGCTTTGAGAAGTAATAAGTATTTAGAAAAGTGAATAAGTAAAGTAAGAAAAGAAGATAGAATTTCAGTTTTCAGTAGTATGCTTGAGAAGTATTAAGTATTTAGAAAAGTGAAGAAGTAAAGTAAGAAAAGAAGAAGGAGTTTCAGTTAAAAGGAGTATGCTTTGAGAAGTAATAAGTATTTAGAAAAGTGAATAAGTAGAGTAATAAAAGAAGATAGAATTTCAGTTTTAAGGAGTATGCTTTGAGAAGTAATAAGTATTTAGAAAAGTGAATAAGTAGAGTAATAAAAGAAGATAGAATTTCAGTTTTAAGGAGTATGCTTTGGGAAGTAATAAGTATTTTTAAAAGTGAATAAGTAGAGTAATAAAAGAAGATAGAATTTCAGTTTTAAGGAGTATGCTTTGGGAAGTAATAAGTATTTTTAAAAGCGAATAAGTAAAGTAAGAAAAGAAGATAGAATTTCAGTTTTAAGGAGTATGCTTTGGGAAGTAATAAGTATTTTGAAAAGTGAAGAAGTAAAGTAAGAAAAGAAGAAAGAATTTTAGTTTTAAGGTAATAAGTATTTTTAAAAGCGAATAAGTAAAGTAAGAAAAGAAGATAGAATTTCAGTTTTAAGGAGTATGCTTTGGGAAGTAATAAGTATTTTGAAAAGTGAAGAAGTAAAGTAAGAAAAGAAGAAAGAATTTTAGTTTTAAGGAGTATGCTTTGGGAAGTAATAAGTATTTTTAAAAGTGAATAAGTAGAGTAATAAAAGAAGATAGAATTTATAAAAAAAAAATGGAATAATCTATTCGCCTTTCCAAAAACCAAATTAAGAACGCAAAAAGGAAAGCTGCGAAACTAATGCAGAAACAATAACAAGAAGAAGATAAATCAAGTTCCTCATCTGAAGGAAAAGTTATAATTGGAACAATAGAGACGAATCCAGTAAAAGTACAAAAATAATCAGAAATCTAAATATAAATTGACTAAATGAAAACAATAATACAAAATTATTAGGAAACAATTTACAGTCAATTGGAAAAAATAAGAGAACTAATGAATACTATCGAAGATTAAAACAACGAGCTACTAATAATAAGACGACAATTAATTTAAAATAATTTAGTCACGGAATAGTAACTATATGAATAATCTCAATCGAATTTTAAGCAAGAACAAAATATGATTATTGAAAAAGTTTCTACATAAACAAACATCCAAGAAAAATAGAATGACGAAAAGATTAATATAGAATTACTCCAAAGAATCGATTAACTTGAAAAAAAAGTATTTCTGAAGAGATTCAAGAAAAGACCAATCAAAAATTGCTATTATTGCAAATCAAAGTGACACCTATTACAAAATTGCGATCAGTGAAGATAAATTTAGATGAAAGAACAACAAAGAACGTTAAGAATGCTTAGCAGACTCTGAATCACCGAAACGGGAATTTACAAGAAGAAGATATTCGTATAAAAGACAGAAGATTCTCAGTGGTTCCATCCACAAAAAAAAATGGCGTGGTATCCATCCACGCTAAAAAAATGGTAGCAAAAACCTGGTTGAAAATCCAGGGAACGCTAAACTTTAATTACTTTTAGTTTACTATATGTACTATAAGAAGATAGAATTTCAGTTTTAAGTAGTATGCTTTGAGAAGTATTAAGTATTTAGAAAAGTGAATAAGTAAAGTAAGAAAAGAAGAAGGAGTTTCAGTTTTAAGGAGTATGCTTTGGGAAGTAATAAGTATTTAGAAAAGTGAATAAGTAAAGTAAGAAAAGAAGATAGAATTTCAGTTTTCAGTAGTATGCTTGAGAAGTAATAAGTATTTAGAAAAGTGAAGAAGTAAAGTAAGAAAAGAAGATAGCATTTCAGTTTTAAGTAGTATGCTTTGAGAAGTTATAAGTATTTAGAAAAGTGAAGAAGTAAAGTAAGAAAAGAAGAAGGAGTTTCAGTTAAAAGGAGTATGCTTTGAGAAGTAATAAGTATTTAGAAAAGTGAAGAAGTAAAGTAAGAAAAGAAGAAGGAGTTTCAGTTAAAAGGAGTATGCTTTGAGAAGTAATAAGTATTTAGAAAAGTGAATAAGTAGAGTAATAAAAGAAGATAGAATTTCAGTTTTAAGGAGTATGCTTTGGGAAGTAATAAGTATTTTTAAAAGTGAATAAGTAAAGTAAGAAAAGAAGAAAGAATTTTAGTTTTAAGGAGTATGCTTTGGGAAGTAATAAGTATTTTTAAAAGTGAATAAGTAGAGTAATAAAAGAAGATAGAATTTCAGTTTTCAGTAGTATGCTTGAGAAGTAATAAGTATTTAGAAAAGTGAAGAAGTAAAGTAAGAAAAGAAGAAGGAGTTTCAGTTTTAAGTAGTATGCTTTGAGAAGTAATAAGCATTTTTAAAAGTGAATAAGTAAAGTAAGAAAAGAAGAAGGAGTTTCAGTTTTAAGGAGTATGCTTTGGGAAGTAATAAGCATTTTTAAAAGTGAATAAGTAATGTCAGAAAAGAAGAAAGAGTTTTAGTTTTCAGTAGTATGCTTTGAGAAGTAATAAGTATTTAGAAAAGTGAATAAGTAAAGTAAGAAAAGAAGATAGAATTTCAGTTAAAAGGAGTATGCTTTGAGAAGTAATAAGTATTTAGAAAAGTGAATAAGTAGAGTAATAAAAGAAGATAGAATTTCAGTTTTAAGGAGTATGCTTTGGGAAGTAATAAGTATTTTTAAAAGTGAATAAGTAGAGTAATAAAAGAAGATAGAATTTCAGTTTTAAGGAGTATGCTTTGGGAAGTAATAAGTATTTTTAAAAGTGAATAATTAAAGTAAGAAAAGAAGATAGAATTTCAGTTTTAAGGAGTATGCTTTGGGAAGTAATAAGTATTTTGAAAAGTGAAGAAGTAAAGTAAGAAAAGAAGAAAGAATTTTAGTTTTAAGGAGTATGCTTTGGGAAGTAATAAGTATTTTTAAAAGTGAATAAGTAGAGTAATAAAAGAAGATAGAATTTCAGTTTTAAGGAGTATGCTTTGGGAAGTAATAAGTATTTTTAAAAGTGAATAAGTAAAGTAAGAAAAGAAGAAAGTATTTTAGTTTTAAGGAGTATGCTTTGGGAAGTAATAAGTATTTTTAAAAGTGAATAAGTAGAGTAATAAAAGAAGATAGAATTTCAGTTTTAAGGAGTATGCTTGAGAAGTATTAAGTATTTAGAAAAGTGAATAAGTAAAGTAAGAAAAGAAGATAGAATTTCAGTTTTCAGTAGTATGCTTGAGAAGTATTAAGTATTTAGAAAAGTGAAGAAGTAAAGTAAGAAAAGAAGAAGGAGTTTCAGTTAAAAGGAGTATGCTTTGAGAAGTAATAAGTATTTAGAAAAGTGAATAAGTAGAGTAATAAAAGAAGATAGAATTTCAGTTTTAAGGAGTATGCTTTGAGAAGTAATAAGTATTTAGAAAAGTGAATAAGTAGAGTAATAAAAGAAGATAGAATTTCAGTTTTAAGGAGTATGCTTTGGGAAGTAATAAGTATTTTTAAAAGTGAATAAGTAGAGTAATAAAAGAAGATAGAATTTCAGTTTTAAGGAGTATGCTTTGGGAAGTAATAAGTATTTTTAAAAGTGAATAAGTAAAGTAAGAAAAGAAGAAAGAATTTTAGTTTTAAGGAGTATGCTTTGGGAAGTAATAAGTATTTTTAAAAGTGAATAAGTAGAGTAATAAAAGAAGATAGAATTTCAGTTTTCAGTAGTATGCTTGAGAAGTAATAAGTATTTAGAAAAGTGAAGAAGTAAAGTAAGAAAAGAAGAAGGAGTTTCAGTTTTAAGTAGTATGCTTTGAGAAGTAATAAGCATTTTTAAAAGTGAATAAGTAAAGTAAGAAAAGAAGAAGGAGTTTCAGTTTTAAGGAGTATGCTTTGGGAAGTAATAAGTATTTTTAAAAGTGAATAAGTAATGTCAGAAAAGAAGAAAGAGTTTTAGTTTTCAGTAGTATGCTTTGAGAAGTAATAAGTATTTAGAAAAGTGAATAAGTAAAGTAAGAAAAGAAGATAGAATTTCAGTTAAAAGGAGTATGCTTTGAGAAGTAATAAGTATTTAGAAAAGTGAATAAGTAGAGTAATAAAAGAAGATAGAATTTCAGTTTTAAGGAGTATGCTTTGGGAAGTAATAAGTATTTTTAAAAGTGAATAAGTAGAGTAATAAAAGAAGATAGAATTTCAGTTTTAAGGAGTATGCTTTGGGAAGTAATAAGTATTTTTAAAAGTGAATAATTAAAGTAAGAAAAGAAGATAGAATTTCAGTTTTAAGGAGTATGCTTTGGGAAGTAATAAGTATTTTGAAAAGTGAAGAAGTAAAGTAAGAAAAGAAGAAAGAATTTTAGTTTTAAGGAGTATGCTTTGGGAAGTAATAAGTATTTTTAAAAGTGAATAAGTAGAGTAATAAAAGAAGATAGAATTTATAAAAAAAAAATGGAATAATCTATTCGCCTTTCCAAAAACCAAATTAAGAACGCAAAAAGGAAAGCTGCGAAACTAATGCAGAAACAATAACAAGAAGAAGATAAATCAAGTTCCTCATCTGAAGGAAAAGTTATAATTGGAACAATAGAGACGAATCCAGTAAAAGTACAAAAATAATCAGAAATCTAAATATAAATTGACTAAATGAAAACAATAATACAAAATTATTAGGAAACAATTTACAATCAAGGGGAAAAAATAAGAGAACTAATGAATACTATCGAAGATTAAAACAACGAGCTACTAATAATAAGACGACAATTAATTTAAAATAATTTAGTCACGGAATAGTAACTATATGAATAATCTCAATCGAATTTTAAGCAAGAACAAAATATGATTATTGAAAAAGTTTCTACATAAACAAACATCCAAGAAAAATAGAATGACGAAAAGATTAATATAGAATTACTCCAAAGAATCGATTAACTTGAAAAAAAAGTATTTCTGAAGAGATTCAAGAAAAGACCAATCAAAAATTGCTATTATTGCAAATCAAAGTGACACCTATTACAAAATTGCGATCAGTGAAGATAAATTTAGATGAAAGAACAACAAAGAACGTTAAGAATGCTTAGCAGACTCTGAATCACCGAAACGGGAATTTACAAGAAGAAGATATTCGTATAAAAGACAGAAGATTCTCAGTGGTTCCATCCACAAAAAAAAATGGCGTGGTATCCATCCACGCTAAAAAAATGGTAGCAAAAACCTGGTTGAAAATCCAGGGAACGCTAAACTTTAATTACTTTTAGTTTACTATATGTACTATAAGAAGATAGAATTTCAGTTTTAAGTAGTATGCTTTGAGAAGTATTAAGTATTTAGAAAAGTGAATAAGTAAAGTAAGAAAAGAAGAAGGAGTTTCAGTTTTAAGGAGTATGCTTTGGGAAGTAATAAGTATTTAGAAAAGTGAATAAGTAAAGTAAGAAAAGAAGATAGAATTTCAGTTTTCAGTAGTATGCTTGAGAAGTAATAAGTATTTAGAAAAGTGAAGAAGTAAAGTAAGAAAAGAAGATAGCATTTCAGTTTTAAGTAGTATGCTTTGAGAAGTTATAAGTATTTAGAAAAGTGAAGAAGTAAAGTAAGAAAAGAAGAAGGAGTTTCAGTTAAAAGGAGTATGCTTTGAGAAGTAATAAGTATTTAGAAAAGTGAAGAAGTAAAGTAAGAAAAGAAGAAGGAGTTTCAGTTAAAAGGAGTATGCTTTGAGAAGTAATAAGTATTTAGAAAAGTGAATAAGTAGAGTAATAAAAGAAGATAGAATTTCAGTTTTAAGGAGTATGCTTGAGAAGTAATAAGTATTTAGAAAAGTGAATAAGTAGAGTAATAAAAGAAGATAGAATTTCAGTTTTAAGGAGTATGCTTTGGGAAGTAATAAGTATTTTTAAAAGTGAATAAGTAAAGTAAGAAAAGAAGAAAGAATTTTAGTTTTAAGGAGTATGCTTTGGGAAGTAATAAGTATTTTTAAAAGTGAATAAGTAGAGTAATAAAAGAAGATAGAATTTCAGTTTTCAGTAGTATGCTTGAGAAGTAATAAGTATTTAGAAAAGTGAAGAAGTAAAGTAAGAAAAGAAGAAGGAGTTTCAGTTTTAAGTAGTATGCTTTGGGAAGTAATAAGCATTTTTAAAAGTGAATAAGTAAAGTAAGAAAAGAAGAAGGAGTTTCAGTTTTAAGGAGTATGCTTTGGGAAGTAATAAGTATTTTTAAAAGTGAATAAGTAATGTCAGAAAAGAAGAAAGAGTTTTAGTTTTCAGTAGTATGCTTTGAGAAGTAATAAGTATTTAGAAAAGTGAATAAGTAAAGTAAGAAAAGAAGATAGCATTTCAGTTTTAAGTAGTATGCTTTGAGAAATATTAAGTATTTAGAAAAGTGAAGAAGTAAAGTAAGAAAAGAAGAAGGAGTTTCAGTTAAAAGGAGTATGCTTTGAGAAGTAATAAGTATTTAGAAAAGTGAATAAGTAAAGTAAGAAAAGAAGATAGAATTTCAGTTTTCAGTAGTATGCTTGAGAAGTATTAAGTATTTAGAAAAGTGAAGAAGTAAAGTAAGAAAAGAAGAAGGAGTTTCAGTTAAAAGGAGTATGCTTTGAGAAGTAATAAGTATTTAGAAAAGTGAATAAGTAGAGTAATAAAAGAAGATAGAATTTCAGTTTTAAGGAGTATGCTTTGAGAAGTAATAAGTATTTAGAAAAGTGAATAAGTAGAGTAATAAAAGAAGATAGAATTTCAGTTTTAAGGAGTATGCTTTGGGAAGTAATAAGTATTTTTAAAAGTGAATAAGTAGAGTAATAAAAGAAGATAGAATTTCAGTTTTAAGGAGTATGCTTTGGGAAGTAATAAGTATTTTTAAAAGCGAATAAGTAAAGTAAGAAAAGAAGATAGAATTTCAGTTTTAAGGAGTATGCTTTGGGAAGTAATAAGTATTTTTAAAAGTGAATAAGTAGAGTAAGAAAAGAAGAAAGAATTTTAGTTTTAAGGAGTATGCTTTGGGAAGTAATAAGTATTTTTAAAAGTGAATAAGTAGAGTAATAAAAGAAGATAGAATTTATAAAAAAAAAATGGAATAATCTATTCGCCTTTCCAAAAACCAAATTAAGAACGCAAAAAGGAAAGCTGCGAAACTAATGCAGAAACAATAACAAGAAGAAGATAAATCAAGTTCCTCATCTGAAGGAAAAGTTATAATTGGAACAATAGAGACGAATCCAGTAAAAGTACAAAAATAATCAGAAATCTAAATATAAATTGACTAAATGAAAACAATAATACAAAATTATTAGGAAACAATTTACAATCAAGGGGAAAAAATAAGAGAACTAATGAATACTATCGAAGATTAAAACAACGAGCTACTAATAATAAGACGACAATTAATTTAAAATAATTTAGTCACGGAATAGTAACTATATGAATAATCTCAATCGAATTTTAAGCAAGAACAAAATATGATTATTGAAAAAGTTTCTACATAAACAAACATCCAAGAAAAATAGAATGACGAAAAGATTAATATAGAATTACTCCAAAGAATCGATTAACTTGAAAAAAAAGTATTTCTGAAGAGATTCAAGAAAAGACCAATCAAAAATTGCTATTATTGCAAATCAAAGTGACACCTATTACAAAATTGCGATCAGTGAAGATAAATTTAGATGAAAGAACAACAAAGAACGTTAAGAATGCTTAGCAGACTCTGAATCACCGAAACGGGAATTTACAAGAAGAAGATATTCGTATAAAAGACAGAAGATTCTCAGTGGTTCCATCCACAAAAAAAAATGGCGTGGTATCCATCCACGCTAAAAAAATGGTAGCAAAAACCTGGTTGAAAATCCAGGGAACGCTAAACTTTAATTACTTTTAGTTTACAATATGTACTATAAGAAGATAGAATTTCAGTTTTAAGTAGTATGCTTTGAGAAGTATTAAGTATTTAGAAAAGTGAATAAGTAAAGTAAGAAAAGAAGAAGGAGTTTCAGTTTTAAGGAGTATGCTTTGGGAAGTAATAAGTATTTAGAAAAGTGAAGAAGTAAAGTAAGAAAAGAAGAAGGAGTTTCAGTTTTAAGGAGTATGCTTTGGGAAGTAATAAGTATTTTTAAAAGTGAATAAGTAGAGTAATAAAAGAAGATAGAATTTCAGTTTTCAGTAGTATGCTTGAGAAGTAATAAGTATTTAGAAAAGTGAAGAAGTAAAGTAAGAAAAGAAGAAGGAGTTTCAGTTTTAAGTAGTATGCTTTGAGAAGTAATAAGCATTTTTAAAAGTGAATAAGTAAAGTAAGAAAAGAAGAAGGAGTTTCAGTTTTAAGGAGTATGCTTTGGGAAGTAATAAGTATTTTTAAAAGTGAATAAGTAATGTCAGAAAAGAAGAAAGAGTTTTAGTTTTCAGTAGTATGCTTTGAGAAGTAATAAGTATTTAGAAAAGTGAATAAGTAAAGTAAGAAAAGAAGATAGAATTTCAGTTAAAAGGAGTATGCTTTGAGAAGTAATAAGTATTTAGAAAAGTGAATAAGTAGAGTAATAAAAGAAGATAGAATTTCAGTTTTAAGGAGTATGCTTTGGGAAGTAATAAGTATTTTTAAAAGTGAATAAGTAGAGTAATAAAAGAAGATAGAATTTCAGTTTTCAGTAGTATGCTTGAGAAGTATTAAGTATTTAGAAAAGTGAAGAAGTAAAGTAAGAAAAGAAGAAGGAGTTTCAGTTAAAAGGAGTATGCTTTGAGAAGTAATAAGTATTTAGAAAAGTGAAGAAGTAAAGTAAGAAAAGAAGAAGGAGTTTCAGTTAAAAGGAGTATGCTTTGAGAAGTAATAAGTATTTAGAAAAGTGAAGAAGTAAAGTAAGAAAAGAAGATAGAATTTCAGTTTTAAGGAGTATGCTTTAAGAAGTATTAAGTATTTTTAAAAGTGAATAAGTAAAGTAAGAAAAGAAGATAGAATTTCAGTTTTAAGGAGTATGCTTGAGAAGTAATAAGTATTTAGAAAAGTGAATAAGTAGAGTAAGAAAAGAAGAAGGAGTTTCAGTTTTAAGGAGTATGCTTTGAGAAGTAATAAGTATTTTTAAAAGTGAATAAGTAAAGTAAGAAAAGAAGATAGAATTTCAGTTTTAAGGAGTATGCTTGAGAAGTATTAAGTATTTTTAAAAGTAAATAAGTAAAGTAAGAAAAGAAGAAAGAATTTTAGTTTTAAGGAGTATGCTTTGAGAAGTAATAAGTATTTAGAAAAGTGAAGAAGTAAAGTAAGAAAAGAAGAAGGAGTTTCAGTTAAAAGGAGTATGCTTTGAGAAGTAATAAGTATTTAGAAAAGTGAATAAGTAGAGTAATAAAAGAAGATAGAATTTAAGTTTTAAGGAGTATGCTTTGGGAAGTAATAAGTATTTAGAAAAGTGAATAAGTAAAGTAAGAAAAGAATAAGGAGTTTCAGTTTTCAGTAGTATGCTTGAGAAGTATTAAGTATTTAGAAAAGTGAAGAAGTAAAGTAAGAAAAGAAGAAGGAGTTTCAGTTAAAAGGAGTATGCTTTGAGAAGTAATAAGTATTTAGAAAAGTGAATAAGTAGAGTAATTAAAGAAGAAGGAGTATCAGTTTTCAGTAGTATGCTTGAGAAGTAATAAGTATTTAGAAAAGTGAAGAAGTAAAGTAAGAAAAGAAGAAGGAGTTTCAGTTTTAAGTAGTATGCTTTGAGAAGTATTAAGTATTTAGAAAAGTGAAGAAGTAAAGTAAGAAAAGAAGAAAGAATTTTAGTTTTAAGGAGTATGCTTTGGGAAGTAATAAGTATTTTTAAAAGTGAATAAGTAGAGTAATAAAAGAAGATAGAATTTCAGTTTTCAGTAGTATGCTTGAGAAGTAATAAGTATTTAGAAAAGTGAAGAAGTAAAGTAAGAAAAGAAGAAGGAGTTTCAGTTAAAAGGAGTATGCTTTGAGAAGTAATAAGTATTTAGAAAAGTGAATAAGTAAAGTAAGAAAAGAAGATAGAATTTCAGTTAAAAGGAGTATGCTTTGAGAAGTAATAAGTATTTAGAAAAGTGAATAAGTAGAGTAATAAAAGAAGATAGAATTTCAGTTTTAAGGAGTATGCTTTGGGAAGTAATAAGTATTTTTAAAAGTGAATAAGTAGAGTAATAAAAGAAGATAGAATTTCAGTTTTAAGGAGTATGCTTTGGGAAGTAATAAGTATTTTTAAAAGTGAATAATTAAAGTAAGAAAAGAAGATAGAATTTCAGTTTTAAGGAGTATGCTTTGGGAAGTAATAAGTATTTTGAAAAGTGAATAAGTAAAGTAAGAAAAGAAGAAAGAATTTTAGTTTCAAGGAGTATGCTTTGGGAAGTAATAAGTATTTTTAAAAGTGAATAAGTAGAGTAATAAAAGAAGATAGAATTTATAAAAAAAAAATGGAATAATCTATTCGCCTTTCCAAAAACCAAATTAAGAACGCAAAAAGGAAAGCTGCGAAACTAATGCAGAAACAATAACAAGAAGAAGATAAATCAAGTTCCTCATCTGAAGGAAAAGTTATAATTGGAACAATAGAGACGAATCCAGTAAAAGTACAAAAATAATCAGAAATCTAAATATAAATTGACTAAATGAAAACAATAATACAAAATTATTAGGAAACAATTTACAATCAAGGGGAAAAAATAAGAGAACTAATGAATACTATCGAAGATTAAAACAACGAGCTACTAATAATAAGACGACAATTAATTTAAAATAATTTAGTCACGGAATAGTAACTATATGAATAATCTCAATCGAATTTTAAGCAAGAACAAAATATGATTATTGAAAAAGTTTCTACATAAACAAACATCCAAGAAAAATAGAATGACGAAAAGATTAATATAGAATTACTCCAAAGAATCGATTAACTTGAAAAAAAAGTATTTCTGAAGAGATTCAAGAAAAGACCAATCAAAAATTGCTATTATTGCAAATCAAAGTGACACCTATTACAAAATTGCGATCAGTGAAGATAAATTTAGATGAAAGAACAACAAAGAACGTTAAGAATGCTTAGCAGACTCTGAATCACCGAAACGGGAATTTACAAGAAGAAGATATTCGTATAAAAGACAGAAGATTCTCAGTGGTTCCATTCACAAAAAAAAATGGCGTGGTATCCATCCACGCTAAAAAAATGGTAGCAAAAACCTGGTTGAAAATCCAGGGAACGCTAAACTTTAATTACTTTTAGTTTACTATATGTACTATAAGAAGATAGAATTTCAGTTTTAAGTAGTATGCTTTGAGAAGTATTAAGTATTTAGAAAAGTGAATAAGTAAAGTAAGAAAAGAAGAAGGAGTTTCAGTTTTAAGGAGTATGCTTTGGGAAGTAATAAGTATTTAGAAAAGTGAATAAGTAAAGTAAGAAAAGAAGATAGAATTTCAGTTTTCAGTAGTATGCTTGAGAAGTAATAAGTATTTAGAAAAGTGAAGAAGTAAAGTAAGAAAAGAAGATAGCATTTCAGTTTTAAGTAGTATGCTTTGAGAAGTAATAAGTATTTAGAAAAGTGAAGAAGTAAAGTAAGAAAAGAAGAAGGAGTTTCAGTTAAAAGGAGTATGCTTTGAGAAGTAATAAGTATTTAGAAAAGTGAATAAGTAGAGTAATAAAAGAAGATAGAATTTCAGTTTTAAGGAGTATGCTTGAGAAGTATTAAGTATTTAGAAAAGTGAATAAGTAGAGTAATAAAAGAAGATAGAATTTCAGTTTTAAGGAGTATGCTTTGGGAAGTAATAAGTATTTTTAAAAGTGAATAAGTAAAGTAAGAAAAGAAGAAAGAATTTTAGTTTTAAGGAGTATGCTTTGGGAAGTAATAAGTATTTTTAAAAGTGAATAAGTAATGTCAGAAAAGAAGAAAGAGTTTTAGTTTTCAGTAGTATGCTTGAGAAGTAATAAGTATTTAGAAAAGTGAATAAGTAAAGTAAGAAAAGAAGAAGGAGTTTCAGTTTTAAGTAGTATGCTTTGAGAAGTAATAAGCATTTTTAAAAGTGAAGAAGTAAAGTAAGAAAAGAAGAAGGAGTTTCAGTTTTAAGGAGTATGCTTTGGGAAGTAATAAGTATTTTTAAAAGTGAATAAGTAATGTCAGAAAAGAAGAAAGAGTTTTAGTTTTCAGTAGTATGCTTTGAGAAGTAATAAGTATTTAGAAAAGTGAATAAGTAAAGTAAGAAAAGAAGATAGAATTTCAGTTTTCAGTAGTATGCTTTGAGAAATATTAAGTATTTAGAAAAGTGAAGAAGTAAAGTAAGAAAAGAAGAAGGAGTTTCAGTTAAAAGGAGTATGCTTTGAGAAGTAATAAGTATTTAGAAAAGTGAATAAGTAAAGTAAGAAAAGAAGATAGAATTTCAGTTTTCAGTAGTATGCTTGAGAAGTATTAAGTATTTAGAAAAGTGAAGAAGTAAAGTAAGAAAAGAAGAAGGAGTTTCAGTTAAAAGGAGTATGCTTTGAGAAGTAATAAGTATTTAGAAAAGTGAATAAGTAGAGTAATAAAAGAAGATAGAATTTCAGTTTTAAGGAGTATGCTTTGAGAAGTAATAAGTATTTAGAAAAGTGAATAAGTAGAGTAATAAAAGAAGATAGAATTTCAGTTTTAAGGAGTATGCTTTGGGAAGTAATAAGTATTTTTAAAAGTGAATAAGTAGAGTAATAAAAGAAGATAGAATTTCAGTTTTAAGGAGTATGCTTTGGGAAGTAATAAGTATTTTTAAAAGCGAATAAGTAAAGTAAGAAAAGAAGATAGAATTTCAGTTTTAAGGAGTATGCTTTGGGAAGTAATAAGTATTTTTGAAAGTGAATAAGTAGAGTAAGAAAAGAAGAAAGAATTTTAGTTTTAAGGAGTATGCTTTGGGAAGTAATAAGTATTTTTAAAAGTGAATAAGTAGAGTAATAAAAGAAGATAGAATTTATAAAAAAAAAATGGAATAATCTATTCGCCTTTCCAAAAACAAAATTAAGAACGCAAAAAGGAAAGCTGCGAAACTAATGCAGAAACAATAACAAGAAGAAGATAAATCAAGTTCCTCATCTGAAGGAAAAGTTATAATTGGAACAATAGAGACGAATCCAGTAAAAGTACAAAAATAATCAGAAATCTAAATATAAATTGACTAAATGAAAACAATAATACAAAATTATTAGGAAACAATTTACAATCAAGGGGAAAAAATAAGAGAACTAATGAATACTATCGAAGATTAAAACAACGAGCTACTAATAATAAGACGACAATTAATTTAAAATAATTTAGTCACGGAATAGTAACTATATGAATAATCTCAATCGAATTTTAAGCAAGAACAAAATATGATTATTGAAAAAGTTTCTACATAAACAAACATCCAAGAAAAATAGAATGACGAAAAGATTAATATAGAATTACTCCAAAGAATCGATTAACTTGAAAAAAAAGTATTTCTGAAGAGATTCAAGAAAAGACCAATCAAAAATTGCTATTATTGCAAATCAAAGTGACACCTATTACAAAATTGCGATCAGTGAAGATAAATTTAGATGAAAGAACAACAAAGAACGTTAAGAATGCTTAGCAGACTCTGAATCACCGAAACGGGAATTTACAAGAAGAAGATATTCGTATAAAAGACAGAAGATTCTCAGTGGTTCCATCCACAAAAAAAAATGGCGTGGTATCCATCCACGCTAAAAAAATGGTAGCAAAAACCTGGTTGAAAATCCAGGGAACGCTAAACTTTAATTACTTTTAGTTTACTATATGTACTATAAGAAGATAGAATTTCAGTTTTAAGTAGTATGCTTTGAGAAGTATTAAGTATTTAGAAAAGTGAATAAGTAAAGTAAGAAAAGAAGAAGGAGTTTCAGTTTTAAGGAGTATGCTTTGGGAAGTAATAAGTATTTAGAAAAGTGAATAAGTAAAGTAAGAAAAGAAGATAGAATTTCAGTTTTCAGTAGTATGCTTGAGAAGTAATAAGTATTAAGAAAAGTGAAGAAGTAAAGTAAGAAAAGAAGATAGCATTTCAGTTTTAAGTAGTATGCTTTGAGAAGTATTAAGTATTTAGAAAAGTGAATAAGTAAAGTAAGAAAAGAAGAAAGAATTTTAGTTAAAAGGAGTATGCTTTGAGAAGTAATAAGTATTTAGAAAAGTGAAGAAGTAAAGTAAGAAAAGAAGATAGAATTTCAGTTTTCAGTAGTATGCTTGAGAAGTAATAAGTATTTAGAAAAGTGAATAAGTAGAGTAATAAAAGAAGATAGAATTTCAGTTTTAAGGAGTATGCTTTGGGAAGTAATAAGTATTTTTAAAAGTGAATAAGTAAAGTAAGAAAAGAAGAAAGAATTTTAGTTTTAAGGAGTATGCTTTGGGAAGTAATAAGTATTTTTAAAAGTGAATAAGTAGAGTAATAAAAGAAGATAGAATTTCAGTTTTCAGTAGTATGCTTGAGAAGTAATAAGTATTTAGAAAAGTGAAGAAGTAAAGTAAGAAAAGAAGAAGGAGTTTCAGTTTTAAGTAGTATGCTTTGAGAAGTAATAAGCATTTTTAAAAGTGAATAAGTAAAGTAAGAAAAGAAGAAGGAGTTTCAGTTTTAAGGAGTATGCTTTGGGAAGTAATAAGTATTTTTAAAAGTGAATAAGTAATGTCAGAAAAGAAGAAAGAGTTTTAGTTTTCAGTAGTATGCTTTGAGAAGTAATAAGTATTTAGAAAAGTGAATAAGTAAAGTAAGAAAAGAAGATAGAATTTCAGTTTTCAGTAGTATGCTTTGAGAAATATTAAGTATTTAGAAAAGTGAAGAAGTAAAGTAAGAAAAGAAGAAGGAGTTTCAGTTAAAAGGAGTATGCTTTGAGAAGTAATAAGTATTTAGAAAAGTGAATAAGTAAAGTAAGAAAAGAAGAAGGAGTTTCAGTTTTAAGGAGTATGCTTTGGGAAGTAATAAGTATTTAGAAAAGTGAATAAGTAAAGTAAGAAAAGAAGATAGAATTTCAGTTTTCAGTAGTATGCTTGAGAAGTAATAAGTATTTAGAAAAGTGAAGAAGTAAAGTAAGAAAAGAAGATAGAATTTCAGTTTTAAGTAGTATGCTTTGAGAAGTTATAAGTATTTAGAAAAGTGAAGAAGTAAAGTAAGAAAAGAAGAAGGAGTTTCAGTTAAAAGGAGTATGCTTTGAGAAGTAATAAGTATTTAGAAAAGTGAAGAAGTAAAGTAAGAAAAGAAGAAGGAGTTTCAGTTAAAAGGAGTATGCTTTGAGAAGTAATAAGTATTTAGAAAAGTGAATAAGTAGAGTAATAAAAGAAGATAGAATTTCAGTTTTAAGGAGTATGCTTGAGAAGTATTAAGTATTTAGAAAAGTGAATAAGTAGAGTAATAAAAGAAGATAGAATTTCAGTTTTAAGGAGTATGCTTTGGGAAGTAATAAGTATTTTTAAAAGTGAATAAGTAAAGTAAGAAAAGAAGAAAGAATTTTAGTTTTAAGGAGTATGCTTTGGGAAGTAATAAGTATTTTTAAAAGTGAATAAGTAGAGTAATAAAAGAAGATAGAATTTCAGTTTTCAGTAGTATGCTTGAGAAGTAATAAGTATTTAGAAAAGTGAAGAAGTAAAGTAAGAAAAGAAGAAGGAGTTTCAGTTTTAAGGAGTATGCTTTGGGAAGTAATAAGTATTTTTAAAAGTGAATAAGTAATGTCAGAAAAGAAGAAAGAGTTTTAGTTTTCAGTAGTATGCTTTGAGAAGTAATAAGTATTTAGAAAAGTGAATAAGTAAAGTAAGAAAAGAAGATAGAATTTCAGTTTTCAGTAGTATGCTTTGAGAAATATAAGTATTTAGAAAAGTGAAGAAGTAAAGTAAGAAAAGAAGAAGGAGTTTCAGTTTTAAGGAGTATGCTTTGGGAAGTAATAAGTATTTAGAAAAGTGAATAAGTAAAGTAAGAAAAGAATAAGGAGTTTCAGTTTTCAGTAGTATGCTTGAGAAGTATTAAGTATTTAGAAAAGTGAAGAAGTAAAGTAAGAAAAGAAGAAGGAGTTTCAGTTAAAAGGAGTATGCTTTGAGAAATATTAAGTATTTAGAAAAGTGAAGAAGTAAAGTAAGAAAAGAAGAAGGAGTTTCAGTTAAAAGGAGTATGCTTTGAGAAGTAATAAGTATTTAGAAAAGTGAATAAGTAAAGTAAGAAAAGAAGATAGAATTTCAGTTTTCAGTAGTATGCTTGAGAAGTATTAAGTATTTAGAAAAGTGAAGAAGTAAAGTAAGAAAAGAAGAAGGAGTTTCAGTTAAAAGGAGTATGCTTTGAGAAGTAATAAGTATTTAGAAAAGTGAAGAAGTAAAGTAATAAAAGAAGATAGAATTTCAGTTTTAAGGAGTATGCTTTGAGAAGTAATAAGTATTTAGAAAAGTGAATAAGTAGAGTAATAAAAGAAGATAGAATTTCAGTTTTAAGGAGTATGCTTTGGGAAGTAATAAGTATTTTTAAAAGTGAATAAGTAGAGTAATAAAAGAAGATAGAATTTCAGTTTTAAGGAGTATGCTTTGGGAAGTAATAAGTATTTTTAAAAGCGAATAAGTAAAGTAAGAAAAGAAGAAAGAATTTCAGTTTTAAGGAGTATGCTTTGGGAAGTAATAAGTATTTTGAAAAGTGAAGAAGTAAAGTAAGAAAAGAAGAAAGAATTTTAGTTTTAAGGAGTATGCTTTGGGAAGTAATAAGTATTTTTAAAAGTGAATAAGTAGAGTAATAAAAGAAGATAGAATTTATAAAAAAAAAATGGAATAATCTATTCGCCTTTCCAAAAACCAAATTAAGAACGCAAAAAGGAAAGCTGCGAAACTAATGCAGAAACAATAACAAGAAGAAGATAAATCAAGTTCCTCATCTGAAGGAAAAGTTATAATTGGAACAATAGAGACGAATCCAGTAAAAGTACAAAAATAATCAGAAATCTAAATATAAATTGACTAAATGAAAACAATAATACAAAATTATTAGGAAACAATTTACAATCAAGGGGAAAAAATAAGAGAACTAATGAATACTATCGAAGATTAAAACAACGAGCTACTAATAATAAGACGACAATTAATTTAAAATAATTTAGTCACGGAATAGTAACTATATGAATAATCTCAATCGAATTTTAAGCAAGAACAAAATATGATTATTGAAAAAGTTTCTACATAAACAAACATCCAAGAAAAATAGAATGACGAAAAGATTAATATAGAATTACTCCAAAGAATCGATTAACTTGAAAAAAAAGTATTTCTGAAGAGATTCAAGAAAAGACCAATCAAAAATTGCTATTATTGCAAATCAAAGTGACACCTATTACAAAATTGCGATCAGTGAAGATAAATTTAGATGAAAGAACAACAAAGAACGTTAAGAATGCTTAGCAGACTCTGAATCACCGAAACGGGAATTTACAAGAAGAAGATATTCGTATAAAAGACAGAAGATTCTCAGTGGTTCCATCCACAAAAAAAAATGGCGTGGTATCCATCCACGCTAAAAAAATGGTAGCAAAAACCTGGTTGAAAATCCAGGGAACGCTAAACTTTAATTACTTTTAGTTTACTATATGTACTATAAGAAGATAGAATTTCAGTTTTAAGTAGTATGCTTTGAGAAGTATTAAGTATTTAGAAAAGTGAATAAGTAAAGTAAGAAAAGAAGAAGGAGTTTCAGTTTTAAGGAGTATGCTTTGGGAAGTAATAAGTATTTAGAAAAGTGAATAAGTAAAGTAAGAAAAGAAGATAGAATTTCAGTTTTCAGTAGTATGCTTGAGAAGTAATAAGTATTAAGAAAAGTGAAGAAGTAAAGTAAGAAAAGAAGATAGCATTTCAGTTTTAAGTAGTATGCTTTGAGAAGTATTAAGTATTTAGAAAAGTGAATAAGTAAAGTAAGAAAAGAAGAAAGAATTTTAGTTAAAAGGAGTATGCTTTGAGAAGTAATAAGTATTTAGAAAAGTGAAGAAGTAAAGTAAGAAAAGAAGATAGAATTTCAGTTTTCAGTAGTATGCTTGAGAAGTAATAAGTATTTAGAAAAGTGAATAAGTAGAGTAATAAAAGAAGATAGAATTTCAGTTTTAAGGAGTATGCTTGAGAAGTATTAAGTATTTAGAAAAGTGAATAAGTAGAGTAATAAAAGAAGATAGAATTTCAGTTTTAAGGAGTATGCTTTGGGAAGTAATAAGTATTTTTAAAAGTGAATAAGTAAAGTAAGAAAAGAAGAAAGAATTTTAGTTTTAAGGAGTATGCTTTGGGAAGTAATAAGTATTTAGAAAAGTGAAGAAGTAAAGTAAGAAAAGAAGAAGGAGTTTCAGTTTTAAGTAGTATGCTTTGAGAAGTAATAAGCATTTTTAAAAGTGAATAAGTAAAGTAAGAAAAGAAGAAGGAGTTTCAGTTTTAAGGAGTATGCTTTGGGAAGTAATAAGTATTTTTAAAAGTGAATAAGTAATGTCAGAAAAGAAGAAAGAGTTTTAGTTTTCAGTAGTATGCTTTGAGAAGTAATAAGTATTTAGAAAAGTGAATAAGTAAAGTAAGAAAAGAAGATAGAATTTCAGTTTTCAGTAGTATGCTTTGAGAAATATTAAGTATTTAGAAAAGTGAAGAAGTAAAGTAAGAAAAGAAGAAGGAGTTTCAGTTAAAAGGAGTATGCTTTGAGAAGTAATAAGTATTTAGAAAAGTGAATAAGTAAAGTAAGAAAAGAAGATAGAATTTCAGTTTTCAGTAGTATGCTTGAGAAGTATTAAGTATTTAGAAAAGTGAAGAAGTAAAGTAAGAAAAGAAGAAGGAGTTTCAGTTTTAAGTAGTATGCTTTGAGAAGTAATAAGTATTTAGAAAAGTGAATAAGTAGAGTAATAAAAGAAGATAGAATTTCAGTTTTAAGGAGTATGCTTTGAGAAGTAATAAGTATTTAGAAAAGTGAATAAGTAAAGTAAGAAAAGAAGATAGAATTTCAGTTTTAAGGAGTATGCTTTGGGAAGTAATAAGTATTTTGAAAAGTGAAGAAGTAAAGTAAGAAAAGAAGAAAGAATTTTAGTTTTAAGGAGTATGCTTTGGGAAGTAATAAGTATTTTTAAAAGTGAATAAGTAGAGTAATAAAAGAAGATAGAATTTCAGTTTTAAGGAGTATGCTTGAGAAGTATTAAGTATTTAGAAAAGTGAATAAGTAGAGTAATAAAAGAAGATAGAATTTCAGTTTTAAGGAGTATGCTTTGAGAAGTAATAAGTATTTTTAAAAGTGAATAAGTAAAGTAAGAAAAGAAGAAGGAGTTTCAGTTAAAAGGAGTATGCTTTGAGAAGTAATAAGTATTTAGAAAAGTGAATAAGTAGAGTAATAAAAGAAGATAGAATTTCAGTTTTAAGGAGTATGCTTTGGGAAGTAATAAGTATTTTTAAAAGTGAATAAGTAAAGTAAGAAAAGAAGATAGAATTTCAGTTTTAAGGAGTATGCTTTGGGAAGTAATAAGTATTTTTAAAAGTGAATAAGTAAAGTAAGAAAAGAAGAAAGAATTTTAGTTTTAAGGAGTATGCTTTGGGAAGTAATAAGTATTTTTAAAAGTGAATAAGTAGAGTAATAAAAGAAGATAGAATTTCAGTTTTCAGTAGTATGCTTGAGAAGTATTAAGTATTTAGAAAAGTGAATAAGTAGAGTAATAAAAGAAGATAGAATTTCAGTTTTAAGGAGTATGCTTTGAGAAGTAATAAGTATTTTTAAAAGTGAATAAGTAAAGTAAGAAAAGAAGAAGGAGTTTCAGTTTGAAGGAGTATGCTTTGGGAAGTAATAAGTATTTTTAAAAGTGAATAAGTAATGTCAGAAAAGAAGAAAGAGTTTTAGTTTTCAGTAGTATGCTTTGAGAAGTAATAAGTATTTAGAAAAGTGAATAAGTAAAGTAAGAAAAGAAGATAGAATTTCAGTTTTCAGTAGTATGCTTTGAGAAATATTAAGTATTTAGAAAAGTGAAGAAGTAAAGTAAGAAAAGAAGAAGGAGTTTCAGTTAAAAGGAGTATGCTTTGAGAAGTAATAAGTATTTAGAAAAGTGAAGAAATAATGTCAGAAAAGAAGAAAGAGTTTCAGTTTTAAGGAGTATGCTTGAGAAGTAATAAGTATTTTGAAAAGTGAAGAAGTGAAATAGAAAAGAAGAAAGAATTTCAGTTTTAAGTAGTATGCTTTGAGAAGTATTAAGTATTTAGAAAAGTGAAGAAGTGAAGTAAGAAAAGAAGAAAGAGTTTCAGTTTTCAGTAGTATGCTTGAGAAGTAATAAGTATTTAGAAAAGTGAATAAGTAAAGTAAGAAAAGAAGAAAGAGTTTCAGTTTTCAGTAGTATGCTTGAGAAGTAATAAGTATTTAGAAAAGTGAATAAGTAGAGTAATAAAAGAAGATAGAATTTCAGTTTTCAGTAGTATGCTTTGAGAAGTAATAAGTATTTAGAAAAGTGAAGAAGTAAAGTAAGAAAAGAAGAAGGAGTTTCAGTTAAAAGGAGTATGCTTTGAGAAGTAATAAGTATTTAGAAAAGTGAATAAGTAAAGTAAGAAAAGAAGATAGAATTTCAGTTTTCAGTAGTATGCTTGAGAAGTAATAAGTATTTAGAAAAGTGAATAAGTAGAGTAATAAAAGAAGATAGAATTTCAGTTTTAAGGAGTATGCTTTGTGAAGTAATAAGTATTTAGAAAAGTGAAGAAGTAAAGTAAGAAAAGAAGAAAGAATTTTAGTTTTAAGGAGTATGCTTTGGGAAGTAATAAGTATTTTTAAAAGCGAATAAGTAAAGTAAGAAAAGAAGATAGAATTTCAGTTTTAAGGAGTATGCTTTGGGAAGTAATAAGTATTTTGAAAAGTGAAGAAGTAAAGTAAGAAAAGAAGAAAGAATTTTAGTTTTAAGGAGTATGCTTTGAGAAATATTAAGTATTTTTAAAAGTGAATAAGTAGAGTAATAAAAGAAGATAGAATTTATAAAAAAAAAATGGAATAATCTATTCGCCTTTCCAAAAACCAAATTAAGAACGCAAAAAGGAAAGCTGCGAAACTAATGCAGAAACAATAACAAGAAGAAGATAAATCAAGTTCCTCATCTGAAGGAAAAGTTATAATTGGAACAATAGAGACGAATCCAGTAAAAGTACAAAAATAATCAGAAATCTAAATATAAATTGACTAAATGAAAACAATAATACAAAATTATTAGGAAACAATTTACAATCAAGGGGAAAAAATAAGAGAACTAATGAATACTATCGAAGATTAAAACAACGAGCTACTAATAATAAGACGACAATTAATTTAAAATAATTTAGTCACGGAATAGTAACTATATGAATAATCTCAATCGAATTTTAAGCAAGAACAAAATATGATTATTGAAAAAGTTTCTACATAAACAAACATCCAAGAAAAATAGAATGACGAAAAGATTAATATAGAATTACTCCAAAGAATCGATTAACTTGAAAAAAAAGTATTTCTGAAGAGATTCAAGAAAAGACCAATCAAAAATTGCTATTATTGCAAATCAAAGTGACACCTATTACAAAATTGCGATCAGTGAAGATAAATTTAGATGAAAGAACAACAAAGAACGTTAAGAATGCTTAGCAGACTCTGAATCACCGAAACGGGAATTTACAAGAAGAAGATATTCGTATAAAAGACAGAAGATTCTCAGTGGTTCCATCCACAAAAAAAAATGGCGTGGTATCCATCCACGCTAAAAAAATGGTAGCAAAAACCTGGTTGAAAATCCAGGGAACGCTAAACTTTAATTACTTTTAGTTTACTATATGTACTATAAGAAGATAGAATTTCAGTTTTAAGTAGTATGCTTTGAGAAGTATTAAGTATTTAGAAAAGTGAATAAGTAAAGTAAGAAAAGAAGAAGGAGTTTCAGTTTTAAGGAGTATGCTTTGGGAAGTAATAAGTATTTAGAAAAGTGAATAAGTAAAGTAAGAAAAGAAGATAGAATTTCAGTTTTCAGTAGTATGCTTGAGAAGTAATAAGTATTTAGAAAAGTGAATAAGTAGAGTAATAAAAGAAGATAGAATTTCAGTTTTAAGGAGTATGCTTTGTGAAGTAATAAGTATTTAGAAAAGTGAAGAAGTAAAGTAAGAAAAGAAGAAAGAATTTTAGTTTTAAGGAGTATGCTTTGGGAAGTAATAAGTATTTTTAAAAGCGAATAAGTAAAGTAAGAAAAGAAGATAGAATTTCAGTTTTAAGGAGTATGCTTTGGGAAGTAATAAGTATTTTGAAAAGTGAAGAAGTAAAGTAAGAAAAGAAGAAAGAATTTTAGTTTTAAGGAGTATGCTTTGGGAAGTAATAAGTATTTTTAAAAGTGAATAAGTAGAGTAATAAAAGAAGATAGAATTTATAAAAAAAAAATGGAATAATCTATTCGCCTTTCCAAAAACCAAATTAAGAACGCAAAAAGGAAAGCTGCGAAACTAATGCAGAAACAATAACAAGAAGAAGATAAATCAAGTTCCTCATCTGAAGGAAAAGTTATAATTGGAACAATAGAGACGAATCCAGTAAAAGTACAAAAATAATCAGAAATCTAAATATAAATTGACTAAATGAAAACAATAATACAAAATTATTAGGAAACAATTTACAATCAAGGGGAAAAAATAAGAGAACTAATGAATACTATCGAAGATTAAAACAACGAGCTACTAATAATAAGACGACAATTAATTTAAAATAATTTAGTCACGGAATAGTAACTATATGAATAATCTCAATCGAATTTTAAGCAAGAACAAAATATGATTATTGAAAAAGTTTCTACATAAACAAACATCCAAGAAAAATAGAATGACGAAAAGATTAATATAGAATTACTCCAAAGAATCGATTAACTTGAAAAAAAAGTATTTCTGAAGAGATTCAAGAAAAGACCAATCAAAAATTGCTATTATTGCAAATCAAAGTGACACCTATTACAAAATTGCGATCAGTGAAGATAAATTTAGATGAAAGAACAACAAAGAACGTTAAGAATGCTTAGCAGACTCTGAATCACCGAAACGGGAATTTACAAGAAGAAGATATTCGTATAAAAGACAGAAGATTCTCAGTGGTTCCATCCACAAAAAAAAATGGCGTGGTATCCATCCACGCTAAAAAAATGGTAGCAAAAACCTGGTTGAAAATCCAGGGAACGCTAAACTTTAATTACTTTTAGTTTACTATATGTACTATAAGAAGATAGAATTTCAGTTTTAAGTAGTATGCTTTGAGAAGTATTAAGTATTTAGAAAAGTGAATAAGTAAAGTAAGAAAAGAAGAAGGAGTTTCAGTTTTAAGGAGTATGCTTTGGGAAGTAATAAGTATTTAGAAAAGTGAATAAGTAAAGTAAGAAAAGAAGATAGAATTTCAGTTTTCAGTAGTATGCTTGAGAAGTAATAAGTATTTAGAAAAGTGAAGAAGTAAAGTAAGAAAAGAAGAAGGAGTTTCAGTTAAAAGGAGTATGCTTTGAGAAGTATTAAGTATTTAGAAAAGGGAAGAAGTAAAGTAAGAAAAGAAGTAGAATTTCAGTTTTCAGTAGTATGCTTGAGAAGTAATAAGTATTTAGAAAAGTGAATAAGTAAAGTAAGAAAAGAAGATAGAATTTCAGTTTTAAAGAGTATGCTTTGAGAAGTATTAAGTATTTAGAAAAGTGAAGAAGTAAAGTAAGAAAAGAAGAAAGAATTTCAGTTTTAAGTAGTATGCTTTGAGAAGTAATAAGCATTTTTAAAAGTGAATAAGTAAAGTAAGAAAAGAAGAAAGAATTTTAGTTTTAAGGAGTATGCTTTGGGAAGTAATAAGTATTTTTAAAAGTGAATAAGTAGAGTAATAAAAGAAGATAGAATTTCAGTTTTCAGTAGTATGCTTGAGAAGTAATAAGTATTTAGAAAAGTGAAGAAGTAAAGTAAGAAAAGAAGAAGGAGTTTCAGTTTTAAGTAGTATGCTTTGAGAAGTAATAAGTATTTTTAAAAGTGAATAAGTAAAGTAAGAAAAGAAGAAGGAGTTTCAGTTTTAAGGAGTATGCTTTGGGAAGTAATAAGTATTTTTAAAAGTGAATAAGTAAAGTAATAAAAGAAGATAGAATTTCAGTTTTAAGGAGTATGCTTTGGGAAGTAATATGTATTTTTAAAAGTGAATAAGTAAAGTAAGAAAAGAAGAAAGAATTTCAGTTTTCAGTAGTATGCTTGAGAAGTAATAAGTATTTAGAAAAGTGAAGAAGTAAAGTAAGAAAAGAAGAAGGAGTTTCAGTTTTAAGTAGTATGCTTTGAGAAGTAATAAGCATTTTTAAAAGTGAATAAGTAAAGTAAGAAAAGAAGAAGGAGTTTCAGTTTTAAGGAGTATGCTTTGGGAAGTAATAAGTATTTTTAAAAGTGAATAAGTAATGTCAGAAAAGAAGAAGGAGTTTTAGTTTTCAGTAGTATGCTTTGAGAAGTAATAAGTATTTAGAAAAGTGAATAAGTAAAGTAAGAAAAGAAGATAGAATTTCAGTTTTCAGTAGTATGCTTGAGAAGTATTAAGTATTTAGAAAAGTGAAGAAGTAAAGTAAGAAAAGAAGAAGGAGTTTCAGTTAAAAGGAGTATGCTTTGAGAAGTAATAAGTATTTAGAAAAGTGAAGAAGTAGAGTAATAAAAGAAGATAGAATTTCAGTTTTAAGGAGTATGCTTTGGGAAGTAATAAGTATTTTTAAAAGTGAATAAGTAAAGTAAGAAAAGAAGATAGAATTTCAGTTTTAAGGAGTATGCTTTAAGAAGTATTAAGTATTTTTAAAAGTGAATAAGTAAAGTAAGAAAAGAAGAAAGAATTTCAGTTTTAAAGAGTATGCTTTGGGAAGTAATAAGTATTTTTAAAAGTGAATAAGTAGAGTAATAAAAGAAGATAGAATTTCAGTTTTCAGTAGTATGCTTGAGAAGTAATAAGTATTTAGAAAAGTGAAGAAGTAAAGTAAGAAAAGAAGAAGGAGTTTCAGTTTTAAGTAGTATGCTTTGAGAAGTAATAAGTATTTTTAAAAGTGAATAAGTAAAGTAAGAAAAGAAGAAGGAGTTTCAGTTTTAAGGAGTATGCTTGAGAAGTAATAAGTATTTTTAAAAGTGAATAAGTAATGTCAGAAAAGAAGAAAGAGTTTTAGTTTTCAGTAGTATGCTTTGAGAAGTAATAAGTATTTAGAAAAGTTAAGAAGTAAAGTAAGAAAAGATGATAGAATTTCAGTTTTCAGTAGTATGCCTTGAGAAGTAATAAGTATTTAGAAAAGTGAAGAAGTAAAGTAAGAAAAGAAGAAGGAGTTTCAGTTAAAAGGAGTATGCTTTGATAAGTAGTAAGTATTTAGAAAAGGGAAAAAGTAAAGTAAGAAAAGATGATAGAATTTCAGTTTTTAGGAGTATGCTTGAGAAGTAATAAGTATTTAGAAAAGTGAAGAAGTAAAGTAAGAAAAGAAGAAGGAGTTTCAGTTAAAAGGAGTATGCTTTGAGAAGTAATAAGTATTTAGAAAAGTGAATAAGTAAAGTAAGAAAAGAAGATAGAATTTCAGTTTTCAGTAGTATGCTTGAGAAGTAATAAGTATTTAGAAAAGTGAAGAAGTAAAGTAAGAAAAGAAGATAGAATTTCAGTTTTAAGTAGTATGCTTTGAGAAGTATTAAGTATTTAGAAAAGTGAATAAGTAAAGTAAGAAAAGAAGAAGGAGTTTCAGTTAAAAGGAGTATGCTTTGATAAGTAGTAAGTATTTAGAAAAGGGAAAAAGTAAAGTAAGAAAAGATGATAGAATTTCAGTTTTCAGTAGTATGCTTGAGAAGTAATAAGTATTTTTAAAAGTGAATAAGTAAAGTAAGAAAAGAAGATAGCATTTCAGTTTTAAGTAGTATGCTTGAGAAGTAATAAGTATTTAGAAAAGTGAAGAAGTAAAGTAAGAAAAGAAGAAGGAGTTTCAGTTAAAAGGAGTATGCTTTGAGAAGTAATAAGTATTTAGAAAAGTGAATAAGTAAAGTAAGAAAAGAAGATAGAATTTCAGTTTTCAGTAGTATGCTTGAGAAGTAATAAGTATTTAGAAAAGTGAATAAGTAGAGTAATAAAAGAAGATAGAATTTCAGTTTTAAGGAGTATGCTTTGTGAAGTAATAAGTATTTAGAAAAGTGAAGAAGTAAAGTAAGAAAAGAAGAAAGAATTTTAGTTTTAAGGAGTATGCTTTGGGAAGTAATAAGTATTTTTAAAAGTGAAATAGTAGAGTAATAAAAGAAGATAGAATTTCAGTTTTCAGTAGTATGCTTGAGAAGTAATAAGTATTTAGAAAAGTGAAGAAGTAAAGTAAGAAAAGAAGAAGGAGTTTCAGTTTTAAGTAGTATGCTTTGAGAAGTATTAAGTATTTAGAAAAGTGAAGAAGTAAAGTAAGAAAAGAAGAAGGAGTTTCAGTTAAAAGGAGTATGCTTTGAGAAGTATTAAGTATTTAGAAAAGGGAAGAAGTAAAGTAAGAAAAGAAGTAGAATTTCAGTTTTCAGTAGTATGCTTGAGAAGTAATAAGTATTTAGAAAAGTGAATAAGTAAAGTAAGAAAAGAAGATAGAATTTCAGTTTTAAAGAGTATGCTTTGAGAAGTATTAAGTATTTAGAAAAGTGAAGAAGTAAAGTAAGAAAAGAAGAAAGAATTTCAGTTTTAAGTAGTATGCTTTAAGAAGTAATAAGTATTTAGAAAAGTGAATAAGTAAAGTAAGAAAAGAAGATAGAATTTCAGTTTTAAAGAGTATGCTTTGAGAAGTATTAAGTATTTAGAAAAGTGAAGAAGTAAAGTAAGAAAAGAAGAAAGAATTTCAGTTTTAAGTAGTATGCTTTAAGAAGTATTAAGTATTTAGAAAAGTGAAGAAGTAAAGTAAGAAAAGAAGAAGGAGTTTCAGTTTTAACAGTATGCTTTGAGAAGTATTAAGTATTTAGAAAAGTGAATAAGTAAAGTAAGAAAAGAAGAAAGAATTTTAGTTTTAAGGAGTATGCTTTGAGAAGTAATAAGTATTTAGAAAAGTGAATAAGTAAAGTAAGAAAAGAAGATAGAATTTCAGTTTTCAGTAGTATGCTTGAGAAGTAATAAGTATTTAGAAAAGTGAAGAAGTAAAGTAAGAAAAGAAGAAAGAATTTTAGTTTTAAGTAGTATGCTTTTAGAAGTAATAAGTATTTAGAAAAGTGAATAAGTAAAGTAAGAAAAGAAGAAAGAATTTTAGTTTTAAGTAGTATGCTTTAAGAAGTATTAAGTATTTAGAAAAGTGAAGAAGTAAAGTAAGAAAAGAAGATAGCATTTCAGTTTTAAGTAGTATGCTTGAGAAGTAATAAGTATTTAGAAAAGTGAAGAAGTAAAGTAAGAAAAGAAGAAGGAGTTTCAGTTAAAAGGAGTATGCTTTGAGAAGTAATAAGTATTTAGAAAAGTGAATAAGTAAAGTAAGAAAAGAAGATAGAATTTCAGTTTTCAGTAGTATGCTTGAGAAGTAATAAGTATTTAGAAAAGTGAATAAGTAGAGTAATAAAAGAAGATAGAATTTCAGTTTTAAGGAGTATGCTTTGTGAAGTAATAAGTATTTAGAAAAGTGAAGAAGTAAAGTAAGAAAAGAAGAAAGAATTTTAGTTTTAAGGAGTATGCTTTGGGAAGTAATAAGTATTTTTAAAAGTGAATAAGTAGAGTAATAAAAGAAGATAGAATTTCAGTTTTCAGTAGTATGCTTGAGAAGTAATAAGTATTTAGAAAAGTGAAGAAGTAAAGTAAGAAAAGAAGAAGGAGTTTCAGTTTTAAGTAGTATGCTTTGAGAAGTATTAAGTATTTAGAAAAGTGAAGAAGTAAAGTAAGAAAAGAAGAAGGAGTTTCAGTTAAAAGGAGTATGCTTTGAGAAGTATTAAGTATTTAGAAAAGGGAAGAAGTAAAGTAAGAAAAGAAGTAGAATTTCAGTTTTCAGTAGTATGCTTGAGAAGTAATAAGTATTTAGAAAAGTGAATAAGTAAAGTAAGAAAAGAAGATAGAATTTCAGTTTTAAAGAGTATGCTTTGAGAAGTATTAAGTATTTAGAAAAGTGAAGAAGTAAAGTAAGAAAAGAAGAAAGAATTTCAGTTTTAAGTAGTATGCTTTAAGAAGTATTAAGTATTTAGAAAAGTGAAGAAGTAAAGTAAGAAAAGAAGAAGGAGTTTCAGATTTAAGGAGTATGCTTTGAGAAGTATTAAGTATTTAGAAAAGTGAATAAGTAAAGTAAGAAAAGAAGAAAGAATTTTAGTTTTAAGGAGTATGCTTTGAGAAGTAATAAGTATTTAGAAAAGTGAATAAGTAAAGTAAGAAAAGAAGATAGAATTTCAGTTTTAAGGAGTATGCTTTGGGAAGTAATAAGTATTTTTAAAAGTGAATAAGTAAAGTAAGAAAAGAAGAAAGAATTTTAGTTTTAAGTAGTATGCTTTAAGAAGTATTAAGTATTTAGAAAAGTTAATAAGTAGAGTAATAAAAGAAGATAGAATTTCAGTTTTAAGGAGTATGCTTGAGAAGTAATAAGTATTTAGAAAAGTGAATAAGTAAAGTAAGAAAAGAAGAAAGAATTTTAGTTTTAAGTAGTATGCTTTAAGAAGTATTAAGTATTTAGAAAAGTGAAGAAGTAAAGTAAGAAAAGAAGAAGGAGTTTCAGTTAAAAGGAGTATGCTTTGATAAGTAGTAAGTATTTAGAAAAGGGAAAAAGTAAAGTAAGAAAAGATGATAGAATTTCAGTTTTCAGTAGTATGCTTGAGAAGTAATAAGTATTTAGAAAAGTGAAGAAGTAAAGTAAGAAAAGAAGATAGAATTTCAGTTTCAAGGAGTATGCTTTGAGAAGTATTAAGTATTTAGAAAAGTGAAGAAGTAAAGTAAGAAAAGAAGAAGGAGTTTCAGTTAAAAGGAGTATGCTTTGAGAAGTATTAAGTATTTAGAAAAGGGAAGAAGTAAAGTAAGAAAAGAAGATAGAATTTCAGTTTTCAGTAGTATGCTTGAGAAGTAATAAGTATTTAGAAAAGTGAATAAGTAAAGTAAGAAAAGAAGATAGAATTTCAGTTTCAAGGAGTATGCTTTGAGAAGTATTAAGTATTTAGAAAAGTGAAGAAGTAAAGTAAGAAAAGAAGAAGGAGTTTCAGTTAAAAGGAGTATGCTTTAAGAAGTATTAAGTATTTAGAAAAGTGAAGAAGTAAAGTAAGAAAAGAAGAAGGAGTTTCAGTTTTAAGTAGTATGCTTTGAGAAGTTATAAGTATTTTGAAAAGTGAATAAGTAAAGTAAGAAAAGAAGAAAGAATTTTAGTTTTAAGGAGTATGCTTTAAGAAGTAATAAGTATTTAGAAAAGTGAATAAGTAAAGTAAGAAAAGAAGATAGAATTTTAGTTTTAAGTAGTATGCTTTAAGAAGTATTAAGTATTTAGAAAAGTGAAGAAGTGAAGTAAGAAAAGAAGATAGAATTTCAGTTTTAAGGAGTATGCTTGAGAAGTATTAAGTATTTTTAAAAGTAAATAAGTAAAGTAAGAAAAGAAGAAAGAATTTTAGTTTTAAGTAGTATGCTTGAGAAGTAATAAGTATTTAGAAAAGTGAAGAAGTAAAGTAAGAAAAGAAGATAGAATTTCAGTTTTTAGGAGTATGCTTTGAGAAGTAATAAGTATTTAGAAAAGTGAAAAAGTAAAGTAAGAAAAGAAGACAGAATTTTAGTTTTAAGGAGTATGCTTTGGGAAGTAATAAGTATTTTTAAAAGTGAATAAGTAAAGTAAGAAAAGAAGAAAGAATTTTAGTTTTTAGTAGTATGCTTTTAGAAGTAATAAGTATTTAGAAAAGTGAATAAGTAGAGTAATAAAAGAAGATAGAATTTCAGTTTCAAGGAGTATGCTTTGAGAAGTAATAAGTATTTTTAAAAGTGAATAAGTAAAGTAAGAAAAGAAGATAGAATTTCAGTTTTAAAGAGTATGCTTTGAGAAGTAATAAGTATTTAGAAAAGTGAATAAGTAAAGTAAGAAAAGAAGAAAGAATTTTAGTTTTAAGTAGTATGCTTTAAGAAGTATTAAGTATTTAGAAAAGTGAAGAAGTGAAGTAAGAAAAGAAGATAGAATTTCAGTTTTAAGGAGTATGCTTTGGGAAGTAATAAGTATTTTTAAAAGTGAATAAGTAAAGTAAGAAAAGAAGATAGAATTTCAGTTTTCAGTAGTATGCTTGAGAAGTAATAAGTATTTAGAAAAGTGAATAAGTAGAGTAATAAAAGAAGATAGAATTTCAGTTTTAAAGAGTATGCTTTGAGAAGTAATAAGTATTTAGAAAAGTGAATAAGTAAAGTAAGAAAAGAAGAAAGAATTTCAGTTTTAAGTAGTATGCTTTAAGAAGTATTAAGTGTTTAGAAAAGTGAAGAAGTAAAGTAAGAAAAGAAGAAGGAGTTTCAGTTTTCAGTAGTATGCTTGAGAAGTAATAAGTATTTAGAAAAGTGAATAAGTAAAGTAAGAAAAGAAGATAGAATTTCAGTTTCAAGGAGTATGCTTTGAGAAGTATTAAGTATTTAGAAAAGTGAAGAAGTAAAGTAAGAAAAGAAGAAAGAATTTCAGTTTTAAGTAGTATGCTTTAAGAAGTATTAAGTGTTTAGAAAAGTGAAGAAGTAAAGTAAGAAAAGAAGAAGGAGTTTCAGTTTTCAGTAGTATGCTTGAGAAGTAATAAGTATTTAGAAAAGTGAAGAAGTAAAGTAAGAAAAGAAGAAGGAGTTTCAGTTTTCAGTAGTATGCTTGAGAAGTAATAAGTATTTAGAAAAGTGAAGAAGTAAAGTAAGAAAAGAAGAAGGAGTTTCAGTTAAAAGGAGTATGCTTTGAGAAGTAATAAGTATTTAGAAAAGTGAATAAGTAGAGTAATAAAAGAAGATAGAATTTCAGTTTTAAGGAGTATGCTTTGGGAAGTAATAAGTATTTTTAAAAGTGAATAAGTAAAGTAAGAAAAGAAGATAGAATTTCAGTTTTAAGGAGTATGCTTTAAGAAGTATTAAGTATTTTTAAAAGTGAATAAGTAAAGTAAGAAAAGAAGAAAGAATTTCAGTTTTAAAGAGTATGCTTTGAGAAGTATTAAGTATTTAGAAAAGTGAAGAAGTGAAGTAAGAAAAGAAGATAGAATTTCAGTTTTAAGGAGTATGCTTTGAGAAGTAATAAGTATTTAGAAAAGTGAATAAGTAAAGTAAGAAAAGAAGATAGAATTTCAGTTTTCAGTAGTATGCTTGAGAAGTAATAAGTATTTAGAAAAGTGAAGAAGTAAAGTAAGAAAAGAAGATAGAATTTCAGTTTTAAGTAGTATGCTTGAGAAGTAATAAGTATTTAGAAAAGTGAATAAGTAGAGTAATAAAAGAAGATAGAATTTCAGTTTTAAAGAGTATGCTTTGAGAAGTAATAAGTATTTTGAAAAGTGAAGATATAATGTCAGAAAAGAAGAAAGAGTTTCAGTTTTCTGTAGTATGCTTGAGAAGTAATAAGTATTTAGAAAAGTGAAGAAGTAAAGTAAGAAAAGAAAATAGAATTTCAGTTTTAAGGAGTATGCTTTGGGAAGTAATAAGTATTTAGAAAAGTGAATAAGTAAAGTAAGAAAAGAAGAAAGAATTTTAGTTTTAAGTAGTATGCTTTGAGAAGTATTAAGTATTTAGAAAAGTGAAGAAGTAAAGTAAGAAAAGAAGATAGAATTTCAGTTTCAAGGAGTATGCTTTGAGAAGTAATAAGTATTTTTAAAAGTGAATAAGTAAAGTAAGAAAAGAAGATAGAATTTCAGTTTTTAGGAGTATGCTTTGGGAAGTAATAAGTATTTTTAAAAGTGAAGAAGTAAAGTAAGAAAAGAAGATAGAATTTCAGTTTTAAGTAGTATGCTTTGGGAAGTAATAAGTATTTAGAAAAGTGAATAAGTAGAGTAATAAAAGAAGATAGAATTTCAGTTTTAAAGAGTATGCTTTGAGAAGTAATAAGTATTTTGAAAAGTGAAGATATAATGTCAGAAAAGAAGAAAGAATTTCAGTTTCAAGGAGTATGCTTTGAGAAGTAATAAGTATTTTTAAAAGTGAATAAGTAAAGTAAGAAAAGAAGATAGAATTTCAGTTTTAAGGAGTATGCTTTGGGAAGTAATAAGTATTTTTAAAAGTGAATAAGTAAAGTAAGAAAAGAAGAAAGAATTTTAGTTTTAAGTAGTATGCTTTAAGAAGTATTAAGTATTTAGAAAAGTGAATAAGTAGAGTAATAAAAGAAGATAGAATTTCAGTTTTAAAGAGTATGCTTTGAGAAGTAATAAGTATTTTGAAAAGTGAAGATATAATGTCAGAAAAGAAGAAAGAGTTTCAGTTTTCTGTAGTATGCTTGAGAAGTAATAAGTATTTAGAAAAGTGAAGAAGTAAAGTAAGAAAAGAAAATAGAATTTCAGTTAAAAGGAGTATGCTTTGAGAAGTATTAAGTATTTAGAAAAGTGAAGAAGTAAAGTAAGAAAAGAAAATAGAATTTCAGTTAAAAGAAGTATGCTTTTAGAAGTAATAAGTATTTAGAAAAGTGAATAAGTAGAGTAATAAAAGAAGATAGAATTTCAGTTTTCAGTAGTATGCTTTGAGAAGTAATAAGTATTTAGAAAAGTGAATAAGTAAAGTAAGAAAAGAAGATAGAATTTCAGTTTTTAGGAGTATGCTTTGGGAAGTAATAAGTATTTAGAAAAGTGAATAAGTAAAGTAAGAAAAGAAGATAGAATTTCAGTTTTAAGGAGTATGCTTTGGGAAGTAATAAGTATTTAGAAAAGTGAATAAGTAAAGTAAGAAAAGAAGAAAGAGTTTCAGTTTTCAGTAGTATGCTTGAGAAGTAATAAGTATTTAGAAAAGTGAAGAAGTAAAGTAAGAAAAGAAGAAAGAATTTCAGTTTTAAGGAGTATGCTTTGAGAAGTAATATGTATTTAGAAAAGTGAATAAGTAAAGTAAGAAAAGAAGATAGAATTTCAGTTTTAAGGAGTATGTTTTGGGAAGTAATAAGTATTTAGAAAAGTGAAGAAGTGAAGTAAGAAAAGAAGAAAGAGTTTCAGTTTTCAGTAGTATGCTTGAGAAGTAATAAGTATTTAGAAAAGTGAAGAAGTGAAGTAAGAAAAGAAGAAAGAGTTTCAGTTTTCAGTAGTATGCTTGAGAAGTAATAAGTATTTAGAAAAGTGAAGAAGTGAAGTAAGAAAAGAAGAAAGAGTTTCAGTTTTCAGTAGTATGCTTTGAGAAGTAATAAGTATTTAGAAAAGTGAATAAGTAAAGTAAGAAAAGAAGATAGAATTTCAGTTTTAAGGAGTATGCTTGAGAAGTAATAAGTATTTAGAAAAGTGAAGAAGTGAAGTAAGAAAAGAAGATAGGATTTCAGTTTTAAGGAGTATGCTTTGGGAAGTAATAAGTATTTTGAAAAGTGAAGAAGTGAAGTAAGAAAAGAAGAAAGAGTTTCAGTTTTCAGTAGTATGCTTGAGAAGTAATAAGTATTTAGAAAAGTGAATAAGTAAAGTAAGAAAAGAAGAAAGAATTTTAGTTTTGAGTAGTATGCTTTAAGAAGTATTAAGTATTTAGAAAAGTGAATAAGTAGAGTAATAAAAGAAGATAGAATTTCAGTTTTAAGGAGTATGCTTTGGGAAGTAATAAGTATTTTTAAAAGTGAATAAGTAAAGTAAGAAAAGAAGATAGAATTTCAGTTTTAAGGAGTATGCTTTAAGAAGTATTAAGTATTTTTAAAAGTGAATAAGTAAAGTAAGAAAAGAAGAAAGAATTTCAGTTTTAAAGAGTATGCTTTGAGAAGTATTAAGTATTTAGAAAAGTGAAGAAGTGAAGTAAGAAAAGAAGATAGAATTTCAGTTTTAAGGAGTATGCTTTGAGAAGTAATAAGTATTTAGAAAAGTGAATAAGTAAAGTAAGAAAAGAAGAAAGAATTTCAGTTTTCAGTAGTATGCTTGAGAAGTAATAAGTATTTAGAAAAGTGAAGAAGTAAAGTAAGAAAAGAAGATAGAATTTCAGTTTTAAGTAGTATGCTTGAGAAGTAATAAGTATTTAGAAAAGTGAATAAGTAGAGTAATAAAAGAAGATAGAATTTCAGTTTTAAAGAGTATGCTTTGAGAAGTAATAAGTATTTTGAAAAGTGAAGATATAATGTCAGAAAAGAAGAAAGAGTTTCAGTTTTCTGTAGTATGCTTGAGAAGTAATAAGTATTTAGAAAAGTGAAGAAGTAAAGTAAGAAAAGAAAATAGAATTTCAGTTAAAAGGAGTATGCTTTGAGAAGTATTAAGTATTTAGAAAAGTGAAGAAGTGAAGTAAGAAAAGAAGATAGAATTTCAGTTTTAAGGAGTATGCTTTGGGAAGTAATAAGTATTTAGAAAAGTGAATAAGTAAAGTAAGAAAAGAAGAAAGAATTTTAGTTTTAAGTAGTATGCTTTGAGAAGTATTAAGTATTTAGAAAAGTGAAGAAGTAAAGTAAGAAAAGAAGATAGAATTTCAGTTTCAAGGAGTATGCTTTGAGAAGTAATAAGTATTTTTAAAAGTGAATAAGTAAAGTAAGAAAAGAAGATAGAATTTCAGTTTTTAGGAGTATGCTTTGGGAAGTAATAAGTATTTTTAAAAGTGAATAAGTAAAGTAAGAAAAGAAGATAGAATTTCAGTTTTTAGGAGTATGCTTTGGGAAGTAATAAGTATTTTTAAAAGTGAATAAGTAAAGTAAGAAAAGAAGATAGAATTTCAGTTTTTAGTAGTATGCTTGAGAAGTTATAAGTATTTAGAAAAGTGAAGAAGTAAAGTAAGAAAAGAAGAAAGAATTTCAGTTTCAAGGAGTATGCTTTGAGAAGTAATAAGTATTTTTAAAAGTGAATAAGTAAAGTAAGAAAAGAAGATAGAATTTCAGTTTTAAGGAGTATGCTTTGGGAAGTAATAAGTATTTTTAAAAGTGAATAAGTAAAGTAAGAAAAGAAGAAAGAATTTTAGTTTTAAGTAGTATGCTTTAAGAAGTATTAAGTATTTAGAAAAGTGAAGAAGTGAAGTAAGAAAAGAAGATAGAATTTCAGTTTTAAGGAGTATGCTTTGGGAAGTAATAAGTATTTTTAAAAGTGAAGAAGTAAAGTAAGAAAAGAAGAAAGAATTTTAGTTTTTAGTAGTATGCTTTTAGAAGTAATAAGTATTTAGAAAAGTGAATAAGTAGAGTAATAAAAGAAGATAGAATTTCAGTTTTCAGTAGTATGCTTTGAGAAGTAATAAGTATTTAGAAAAGTGAATAAGTAAAGTAAGAAAAGAAGATAGAATTTCAGTTTTTAGGAGTATGCTTTGGGAAGTAATAAGTATTTTTAAAAGTGAATAAGTAAAGTAAGAAAAGAAGATAGAATTTCAGTTTTAAGGAGTATGCTTTGGGAAGTAATAAGTATTTAGAAAAGTGAATAAGTAAAGTAAGAAAAGAAGAAAGAGTTTCAGTTTTCAGTAGTATGCTTGAGAAGTAATAAGTATTTAGAAAAGTGAAGAAGTAAAGTAAGAAAAGAAGAAAGAATTTCAGTTTTAAGGAGTATGCTTTGAGAAGTAATATGTATTTAGAAAAGTGAATAAGTAAAGTAAGAAAAGAAGAAAGAATTTTAGTTTTTAGTAGTATGCTTTTAGAAGTAATAAGTATTTTGAAAAGTGAAGATATAATGTCAGAAAAGAAGAAAGAGTTTCAGTTTTCAGTAGTATGCTTTGAGAAGTATTAAGTATTTAGAAAAGTGAAGAAGTGAAGTAAGAAAAGAAGATAGAATTTCAGTTTTAAGGAGTATGCTTGAGAAGTAATAAGTATTTAGAAAAGTGAAGAAGTGAAGTAAGAAAAGAAGAAAGAGTTTCAGTTTTCAGTAGTATGCTTTGAGAAGTAATAAGTATTTAGAAAAGTGAATAAGTAAAGTAAGAAAAGAAGATAGAATTTCAGTTTTAAGGAGTATGCTTTGGGAAGTAATAAGTATTTTGAAAAGTGAAGAAGTGAAGTAAGAAAAGAAGAAAGAGTTTCAGTTTTCAGTAGTATGCTTGAGAAGTAATAAGTATTTAGAAAAGTGAATAAGTAAAGTAAGAAAAGAAGAAAGAATTTTAGTTTTGAGTAGTATGCTTTAAGAAGTATTAAGTATTTAGAAAAGTGAATAAGTAAAGTAAGAAAAGAAGATAGAATTTCAGTTTTAAGGAGTATGCTTTGAGAAGTAATAAGTATTTTTAAAAGTGAAGAAGTAAAGTAAGAAAAGAAGAAAGAATTTTAGTTTTAAGTAGTATGCTTTGAGAAGTTATAAGTATTTTGAAAAGTGAAGAAATAATGTCAGAAAAGAAGAAAGAGTTTCAGTTTTAAGGAGTATGCTTTGGGAAGTAATAAGTATTTTTAAAAGTGAATAAGTAAAGTAAGAAAAGAAGATAGAATTTCAGTTTTCAGTAGTATGCTTGAGAAGTTATAAGTATTTAGAAAAGTGAAGAAGTAAAGTAAGAAAAGAAGAAAGAATTTCAGTTTTAAGGAGTATGCTTGAGAAGTAATAAGTATTTAGAAAAGTGAAGAAGTAAAGTAAGAAAAGAAGATAGAATTTCAGTTTTAAGGAGTATGCTTTGGGAAGTAATAAGTATTTTGAAAAGTGAAGAAGTAAAGTAAGAAAAGAAGAAAGAATTTCAGTTTTAAGGAGTATGCTTGAGAAGTAATAAGTATTTAGAAAAGGGAAGAAGTGAAGTAAGAAAAGAAGATAGAATTTCAGTTTTAAGGAGTATGCTTTGAGAAGTAATAAGTATTTTTAAAAGTGAAGAAGTAAAGTAAGAAAAGAAGATAGAAGTTTCAGTTTTAAGGAGTATGCTTTGAGAAGTTATAAGTATTTTGAAAAGTGAAGAAGTGAAGTAAGAAAAGAAGAAAGAGTTTCAGTTTTCAGTAGTATGCTTGAGAAGTAATAAGTATTTAGAAAAGTGAATAAGTAAAGTAAGAAAAGAAGAAAGAGTTTCAATTTTAAGGAGTATGCTTGAGAAGTAATAAGTATTTTGAAAAGTGAAGAAGTAAAGTAAGAAAAGAAGATAGAATTTCAGTTTTAAGGAGTATGCTTGAGAAGTTATAAGTATTTAGAAAAGTGAAGAAGTAAAGTAAGAAAAGAAGAAAGAATTTCAGTTTCAAGGAGTATGCTTTGAGAAGTAATAAGTATTTTTAAAAGTGAATAAGTAAAGTAAGAAAAGAAGATAGAATTTCAGTTTTAAGGAGTATGCTTTGGGAAGTAATAAGTATTTTTAAAAGTGAATAAGTAAAGTAAGAAAAGAAGAAAGAATTTTAGTTTTAAGTAGTATGCTTTAAGAAGTATTAAGTATTTAGAAAAGTGAAGAAGTGAAGTAAGAAAAGAAGATAGAATTTCAGTTTTAAGGAGTATGCTTTGGGAAGTAATAAGTATTTTTAAAAGTGAAGAAGTAAAGTAAGAAAAGAAGAAAGAATTTTAGTTTTTAGTAGTATGCTTTTAGAAGTAATAAGTATTTAGAAAAGTGAATAAGTAGAGTAATAAAAGAAGATAGAATTTCAGTTTTCAGTAGTATGCTTTGAGAAGTAATAAGTATTTAGAAAAGTGAATAAGTAAAGTAAGAAAAGAAGATAGAATTTCAGTTTTTAGGAGTATGCTTTGGGAAGTAATAAGTATTTTTAAAAGTGAATAAGTAAAGTAAGAAAAGAAGATAGAATTTCAGTTTTAAGGAGTATGCTTTGGGAAGTAATAAGTATTTAGAAAAGTGAATAAGTAAAGTAAGAAAAGAAGAAAGAGTTTCAGTTTTCAGTAGTATGCTTGAGAAGTAATAAGTATTTAGAAAAGTGAAGAAGTAAAGTAAGAAAAGAAGAAAGAATTTCAGTTTTAAGGAGTATGCTTTGAGAAGTAATATGTATTTAGAAAAGTGAATAAGTAAAGTAAGAAAAGAAGAAAGAATTTTAGTTTTTAGTAGTATGCTTTTAGAAGTAATAAGTATTTTGAAAAGTGAAGATATAATGTCAGAAAAGAAGAAAGAGTTTCAGTTTTCAGTAGTATGCTTTGAGAAGTAATAAGTATTTAGAAAAGTGAAGAAGTGAAGTAAGAAAAGAAGATAGAATTTCAGTTTTAAGGAGTATGCTTGAGAAGTAATAAGTATTTAGAAAAGTGAAGAAGTGAAGTAAGAAAAGAAGAAAGAGTTTCAGTTTTCAGTAGTATGCTTTGAGAAGTAATAAGTATTTAGAAAAGTGAATAAGTAAAGTAAGAAAAGAAGATAGAATTTCAGTTTTAAGGAGTATGCTTTGGGAAGTAATAAGTATTTTGAAAAGTGAAGAAGTGAAGTAAGAAAAGAAGAAAGAGTTTCAGTTTTCAGTAGTATGCTTGAGAAGTAATAAGTATTTAGAAAAGTGAATAAGTAAAGTAAGAAAAGAAGAAAGAATTTTAGTTTTGAGTAGTATGCTTTAAGAAGTATTAAGTATTTAGAAAAGTGAATAAGTAAAGTAAGAAAAGAAGATAGAATTTCAGTTTTAAGGAGTATGCTTTGAGAAGTAATAAGTATTTTTAAAAGTGAAGAAGTAAAGTAAGAAAAGAAGAAAGAATTTTAGTTTTAAGTAGTATGCTTTGAGAAGTTATAAGTATTTTGAAAAGTGAAGAAATAATGTCAGAAAAGAAGAAAGAGTTTCAGTTTTAAGGAGTATGCTTTGGGAAGTAATAAGTATTTTTAAAAGTGAATAAGTAAAGTAAGAAAAGAAGATAGAATTTCAGTTTTCAGTAGTATGCTTGAGAAGTTATAAGTATTTAGAAAAGTGAAGAAGTAAAGTAAGAAAAGAAGAAAGAATTTCAGTTTTAAGGAGTATGCTTGAGAAGTAATAAGTATTTAGAAAAGTGAAGAAGTAAAGTAAGAAAAGAAGATAGAATTTCAGTTTTAAGGAGTATGCTTTGGGAAGTAATAAGTATTTTGAAAAGTGAAGAAGTAAAGTAAGAAAAGAAGAAAGAATTTCAGTTTTAAGGAGTATGCTTGAGAAGTAATAAGTATTTAGAAAAGGGAAGAAGTGAAGTAAGAAAAGAAGATAGAATTTCAGTTTTAAGGAGTATGCTTTGAGAAGTAATAAGTATTTTTAAAAGTGAAGAAGTAAAGTAAGAAAAGAAGATAGAAGTTTCAGTTTTAAGGAGTATGCTTTGAGAAGTTATAAGTATTTTGAAAAGTGAAGAAGTGAAGTAAGAAAAGAAGAAAGAGTTTCAGTTTTCAGTAGTATGCTTGAGAAGTAATAAGTATTTAGAAAAGTGAATAAGTAAAGTAAGAAAAGAAGAAAGAGTTTCAATTTTAAGGAGTATGCTTGAGAAGTAATAAGTATTTAGAAAAGTGAAGAAGTAAAGTAAGAAAAGAAGATAGAATTTCAGTTTTAAGGAGTATGCTTTGGGAAGTAATAAGTATTTAGAAAAGTGAAGAAGTGAAGTAAGAAAAGAAGATAGAATTTCAGTTTTAAGGAGTATGCTTGAGAAGTAATAAGTATTTAGAAAAGTGAAGAAGTAAAGTAAGAAAAGAAGAAAGAATTTCAGTTTTAAGTAGTATGCTTTGAGAAGTATTAAGTATTTAGAAAAGTGAAGAAGTGAAGTAAGAAAAGAAGAAAGAATTTCAGTTTTAAGGAGTATGCTTGAGAAGTAATAAGTATTTAGAAAAGTGAAGAAGTAAAGTAAGAAAAGAAGATAGAATTTCAGTTTTAAGGAGTATGTTTTGGGAAGTAATAAGTATTTAGAAAAGTGAAGAAGTGAAGTAAGAAAAGAAGAAAGAATTTCAGTTTTCAGTAGTATGCTTGAGAAGTAATAAGTATTTAGAAAAGTGAATAAGTAAAGTAAGAAAAGAAGAAAGAATTTTAGTTTTAAGTAGTATGCTTTAAGAAGTATTAAGTATTTAGAAAAGTGAAGAAGTGAAGTAAGAAAAGAAGATAGAATTTCAGTTTTAAGGAGTATGCTTTGGGAAGTAATAAGTATTTTTAAAAGTGAAGAAGTAAAGTAAGAAAAGAAGAAAGAATTTTAGTTTTTAGTAGTATGCTTTTAGAAGTAATAAGTATTTTGAAAAGTGAAGATATAATGTCAGAAAAGAAGAAAGAGTTTCAGTTTTCAGTAGTATGCTTTGAGAAGTAATAAGTATTTAGAAAAGTGAATAAGTAAAGTAAGAAAAGAAGATAGAATTTCAGTTTTTAGGAGTATGCTTTGGGAAGTAATAAGTATTTTTAAAAGTGAATAAGTAAAGTAAGAAAAGAAGATAGAATTTCAGTTTTAAGGAGTATGCTTGAGAAGTAATAAGTATTTAGAAAAGTGAAGAAGTAAAGTAAGAAAAGAAGATAGAATTTCAGTTTTAAGGAGTATGTTTTGGGAAGTAATAAGTATTTAGAAAAGTGAAGAAGTGAAGTAAGAAAAGAAGAAAGAATTTCAGTTTTCAGTAGTATGCTTGAGAAGTAATAAGTATTTAGAAAAGTGAATAAGTAAAGTAAGAAAAGAAGAAAGAATTTTAGTTTTAAGTAGTATGCTTTAAGAAGTATTAAGTATTTAGAAAAGTGAAGAAGTGAAGTAAGAAAAGAAGATAGAATTTCAGTTTTAAGGAGTATGCTTTGGGAAGTAATAAGTATTTTTAAAAGTGAAGAAGTAAAGTAAGAAAAGAAGAAAGAATTTTAGTTTTTAGTAGTATGCTTTTAGAAGTAATAAGTATTTTGAAAAGTGAAGATATAATGTCAGAAAAGAAGAAAGAGTTTCAGTTTTCAGTAGTATGCTTTGAGAAGTAATAAGTATTTAGAAAAGTGAAGAAGTGAAGTAAGAAAAGAAGATAGAATTTCAGTTTTAAGGAGTATGCTTGAGAAGTAATAAGTATTTAGAAAAGTGAAGAAGTGAAGTAAGAAAAGAAGAAAGAGTTTCAGTTTTCAGTAGTATGCTTTGAGAAGTAATAAGTATTTAGAAAAGTGAATAAGTAAAGTAAGAAAAGAAGATAGAATTTCAGTTTTAAGGAGTATGCTTGAGAAGTAATAAGTATTTAGAAAAGTGAAGAAGTGAAGTAAGAAAAGAAGAAGGAGTTTCAGTTAAAAGGAGTATGCTTTGAGAAGTAATAAGTATTTAGAAAAGTGAAGAAGTGAAGTAAGAAAAGAAGAAAGAGTTTCAGTTTTCAGTAGTATGCTTGAGAAGTAATAAGTATTTAGAAAAGTGAATAAGTAAAGTAAGAAAAGAAGAAAGAATTTTAGTTTTGAGTAGTATGCTTTAAGAAGTATTAAGTATTTAGAAAAGTGAATAAGTAAAGTAAGAAAAGAAGATAGAATTTCAGTTTTAAGGAGTATGCTTTGAGAAGTAATAAGTATTTTTAAAAGTGAAGAAGTAAAGTAAGAAAAGAAGAAAGAATTTTAGTTTTAAGTAGTATGCTTTGAGAAGTTATAAGTATTTTGAAAAGTGAAGAAATAATGTCAGAAAAGAAGAAAGAGTTTCAGTTTTAAGGAGTATGCTTTGGGAAGTAATAAGTATTTTTAAAAGTGAATAAGTAAAGTAAGAAAAGAAGATAGAATTTCAGTTTTCAGTAGTATGCTTGAGAAGTAATAAGTATTTAGAAAAGTGAAGAAGTAAAGTAAGAAAAGAAGATAGAATTTCAGTTTTAAGGAGTATGCTTTGGGAAGTAATAAGTATTTAGAAAAGTGAATAAGTAAAGTAAGAAAAGAAGAAAGAATTTCAGTTTTAAGGAGTATGCTTGAGAAGTAATAAGTATTTAGAAAAGGGAAGAAGTGAAGTAAGAAAAGAAGATAGAATTTCAGTTTTAAGGAGTATGCTTTGAGAAGTAATAAGTATTTTTAAAAGTGAAGAAGTAAAGTAAGAAAAGAAGATAGAAGTTTCAGTTTTAAGGAGTATGCTTTGAGAAGTTATAAGTATTTTGAAAAGTGAAGAAATAATGTCAGAAAAGAAGAAAGAGTTTCAGTTTTCAGTAGTATGCTTGAGAAGTAATAAGTATTTAGAAAAGTGAATAAGTAAAGTAAGAAAAGAAGAAAGAGTTTCAATTTTAAGGAGTATGCTTGAGAAGTAATAAGTATTTAGAAAAGTGAAGAAGTAAAGTAAGAAAAGAAGATAGAATTTCAGTTTTAAGGAGTATGCTTTGGGAAGTAATAAGTATTTAGAAAAGTGAAGAAGTGAAGTAAGAAAAGAAGATAGAATTTCAGTTTTAAGGAGTATGCTTGAGAAGTAATAAGTATTTAGAAAAGTGAAGAAGTAAAGTAAGAAAAGAAGAAAGAATTTCAGTTTTAAGTAGTATGCTTTGAGAAGTATTAAGTATTTAGAAAAGTGAAGAAGTGAAGTAAGAAAAGAAGAAAGAATTTCAGTTTTAAGGAGTATGCTTGAGAAGTAATAAGTATTTAGAAAAGTGAAGAAGTAAAGTAAGAAAAGAAGATAGAATTTCAGTTTTAAGGAGTATGTTTTGGGAAGTAATAAGTATTTTGAAAAGTGAAGAAGTGAAGTAAGAAAAGAAGAAAGAATTTCAGTTTTCAGTAGTATGCTTGAGAAGTAATAAGTATTTAGAAAAGTGAATAAGTAAAGTAAGAAAAGAAGAAAGAATTTTAGTTTTGAGTAGTATGCTTTAAGAAGTATTAAGTATTTAGAAAAGTGAAGAAGTAAAGTAAGAAAAGAAGAAAGAATTTCAGTTTTAAGGAGTATGCTTGAGAAGTAATAAGTATTTAGAAAAGGGAAGAAGTGAAGTAAGAAAAGAAGATAGAATTTCAGTTTTCAGTAGTATGCTTGAGAAGTAATAAGTATTTAGAAAAGTGAAGAAGTGAAGTAAGAAAAGAAGATAGAATTTCAGTTTTAAGGAGTATGCTTGAGAAGTAATAAGTATTTAGAAAAGTGAAGAAGTAAAGTAAGAAAAGAAGAAAGAATTTCAGTTTTAAGGAGTATGCTTGAGAAGTAATAAGTATTTAGAAAAGTGAATAAGTAAAGTAAGAAAAGAAGAAAGAATTTTAGTTTTGAGTAGTATGCTTTAAGAAGTATTAAGTATTTAGAAAAGTGAATAAGTAAAGTAAGAAAAGAAGAAAGAATTTTAGTTTTGAGTAGTATGCTTTAAGAAGTATTAAGTATTTAGAAAAGTGAAGAAGTAAAGTAAGAAAAGAAGATAGAATTTCAGTTATAAGGAGTATGCTTGAGAAGTAATAAGTATTTAGAAAAGGGAAGAAGTGAAGTAAGAAAAGAAGATAGAATTTCAGTTTTAAGGAGTATGCTTTGAGAAGTAATAAGTATTTTTAAAAGTGAATAAGTAAAGTAAGAAAAGAAGATAGAAGTTTCAGTTTTAAGGAGTATGCTTTGAGAAGTTATAAGTATTTTGAAAAGTGAAGAAATAATGTCAGAAAAGAAGAAAGAGTTTCAGTTTTCAGTAGTATGCTTGAGAAGTAATAAGTATTTAGAAAAGTGAATAAGTAAAGTAAGAAAAGAAGAAAGAATTTCAGTTTTAAGGAGTATGCTTGAGAAGTAATAAGTATTTAGAAAAGTGAAGAAGTGAAGTAAGAAAAGAAGATAGAATTTCAGTTTTAAGGAGTATGCTTTGGGAAGTAATAAGTATTTAGAAAAGTGAATAAGTAAAGTAAGAAAAGAAGAAAGAGTTTCAGTTTTCAGTAGTATGCTTGAGAAGTAATAAGTATTTAGAAAAGTGAAGAAATAATGTCAGAAAAGAAAAAAGAGTTTCAGTTTTAAGTAGTATGCTTTAAGAAATAATAAGTATTTAGAAAAGTGAAGAAGTGAAGTAAGAAAAGAAGATAGAATTTCAGTTTTAAGGAGTATGCTTTGGGAAGTAATAAGTATTTAGAAAAGTGAAGAAGTGAAGTAAGAAAAGAAGATAGAATTTCAGTTTTCAGTAGTATGCTTGAGAAGTAATAAGTATTTAGAAAAGTGAAGAAATAATGTCAGAAAAGAAAAAAGAGTTTCAGTTTTAAGTAGTATGCTTTAAGAAGTAATAAGTATTTAGAAAAGGGAAGAAGTGAAGTAAGAAAAGAAGATAGAATTTCAGTTTTAAGGAGTATGCTTTGAGAAGTAATAAGTATTTAGAAAAGTGAAGAAGTAAAGTAAGAAAAGAAGAAAGAATTTCAGTTTTAAGGAGTATGCTTTGAGAAGTAATATGTATTTAGAAAAGTGAATAAGTAAAGTAAGAAAAGAAGATAGAATTTCAGTTTTAAGGAGTATGTTTTGGGAAGTAATAAGTATTTAGAAAAGTGAAGAAGTGAAGTAAGAAAAGAAGAAAGAGTTTCAGTTTTCAGTAGTATGCTTGAGAAGTAATAAGTATTTAGAAAAGTGAAGAAGTGAAGTAAGAAAAGAAGATAGAATTTCAGTTTTAAGTAGTATGCTTTAAGAAGTATTAAGTATTTAGAAAAGTGAAGAAGTAAAGTAAGAAAAGAAGATAGAATTTCAGTTTTAAGGAGTATGCTTTGAGAAGTATTAAGTATTTAGAAAAGGGAAGAAATAATGTCAGAAAAGAAGAAAGAATTTCAGTTTTCAGTAGTATGCTTGAGAAGTAATAAGTATTTAGAAAAGTGAATAAGTAAAGTAAGAAAAGAAGATAGAATTTCAGTTTTAAGGAGTATGCTTTGAGAAGTATTAAGTATTTTTAAAAGTAAATAAGTAAAGTAAGAAAAGAAGAAAGAATTTTAGTTTTAAGTAGTATGCTTGAGAAGTAATAAGTATTTAGAAAAGTGAAGAAGTAAAGTAAGAAAAGAAGAAAGAGTTTCAGTTTTAAGGAGTATGCTTTGGGAAGTAATAAGTATTTTGAAAAGTGAAGAAATAATGTCAGAAAAGAAGAAAGAGTTTCAGTTTTCAGTAGTATGCTTGAGAAGTAATAAGTATTTAGAAAAGTGAAGAAGTAAAGTAAGAAAAGAAGAAAGAGTTTCAGTTTTCAGTAGTATGCTTGAGAAGTAATAAGTATTTAGAAAAGTGAAGAAGTAAAGTAAGAAAAGAAGAAAGAATTTCATTTTTAAGGAGTATGCTTGAGAAGTAATAAGTATTTAGAAAAGTGAATAAGTAAAGTAAGAAAAGAAGATAGAATTTCAGTTTTAAGGAGTATGCTTTGGGAAGTAATAAGTATTTAGAAAAGTGAAGAAGTGAAGTAAGAAAAGAAGATAGAATTTCAGTTTTAAGGAGTATGCTTGAGAAGTAATAAGTATTTTTAAAAGTGAAGAAGTGAAGTAAGAAAAGAAGAAGGAGTTTCAGTTAAAAGGAGTATGCTTTGAGAAGTAATAAGTATTTAGAAAAGTGAAGAAATAATGTCAGAAAAGAAGATAGAATTTCAGTTTTAAGGAGTATGCTTTGAGAAGTTATAAGTATTTAGAAAAGTGAAGAAGTAAAGTAAGAAAAGAAGAAAGAATTTCAGTTTTAAGGAGTATGCTTTGGGAAGTAATAAGTATTTTGAAAAGTGAAGAAATAATGTCAGAAAAGAAGAAAGAGTTTCAGTTTTAAGGAGTATGCTTGAGAAGTAATAAGTATTTAGAAAAGTGAATAAGTAAAGTAAGAAAAGAAGAAAGAGTTTCAGTTTTCAGTAGTATGCTTGAGAAGTAATAAGTATTTAGAAAAGTGAAGAAGTAAAGTAAGAAAAGAAGAAAGAGTTTCAGTTTTAAGGAGTATGCTTTGGGAAGTAATAAGTATTTTGAAAAGTGAAGAAATAATGTCAGAAAAGAAGAAAGAGTTTCAGTTTTCAGGAGTATGCTTGAGAAGTAATAAGTATTTAGAAAAGTGAAGAAGTAAAGTAAGAAAAGAAGAAAGAGTTTCATTTTTCATTAGTATGCTTGAGAAGTAATAAGTATTTAGAAAAGTGAAGAAGTAAAGTAAGAAAAGAAGAAAGAATTTCATTTTTAAGGAGTATGCTTGAGAAGTAATAAGTATTTAGAAAAGTGAATAAGTAAAGTAAGAAAAGAAGAAAGAGTTTCAATTTTAAGGAGTATGCTTGAGAAGTAATAAGTATTTAGAAAAGTGAAGAAGTAAAGTAAGAAAAGAAGAAAGAATTTCAGTTTTCAGTAGTATGCTTGAGAAGTATTAAGTATTTAGAAAAGTGAAGAAATAATGTCAGAAAAGAAGAAAGAGTTTCAGTTTTAAGGAGTATGCTTTGGGAAGTAATAAGTATTTTTAAAAGTGAATAAGTAAAGTAAGAAAAGAAGATAGAATTTCAGTTTTCAGTAGTATGCTTGAGAAGTTATAAGTATTTAGAAAAGTGAAGAAGTAAAGTAAGAAAAGAAGAAAGAATTTCAGTTTTAAGGAGTATGCTTGAGAAGTAATAAGTATTTAGAAAAGTGAAGAAGTAAAGTAAGAAAAGAAGATAGAATTTCAGTTTTAAGAAGTATGCTTTTAGAAGTATTAAGTATTTTTAAAAGTGAAGAAGTGAAATAGAAAAGAAGAAGGAGTTTCAGTTTTAAGGAGTATGCTTTGGGAAGTAATAAGTATTTTGAAAAGTGAAGAAGTGAAATAGAAAAGAAGAAGGAGTTTCAGTTTTAAGGAGTATGCTTTGGGAAGTAATAAGTATTTAGAAAAGTGAAGAAGTGAAGTAAGAAAAGAAGATAGAATTTCAGTTTTAAGGAGTATGCTTGAGAAGTAATAAGTATTTTTAAAAGTGAAGAAGTGAAGTAAGAAAAGAAGAAGGAGTTTCAGTTAAAAGGAGTATGCTTTGAGAAGTAATAAGTATTTAGAAAAGTGAAGAAATAATGTCAGAAAAGAAGATAGAATTTCAGTTTTAAGGAGTATGCTTTGAGAAGTTATAAGTATTTAGAAAAGTGAAGAAGTAAAGTAAGAAAAGAAGAAAGAATTTCAGTTTTAAGGAGTATGCTTTGGGAAGTAATAAGTATTTTGAAAAGTGAAGAAATAATGTCAGAAAAAAAGAAAGAGTTTCAGTTTTAAGGAGTATGCTTGAGAAGTAATAAGTATTTAGAAAAGTGAATAAGTAAAGTAAGAAAAGAAGAAAGAGTTTCAGTTTTCAGTAGTATGCTTGAGAAGTAATAAGTATTTAGAAAAGTGAAGAAGTAAAGTAAGAAAAGAAGAAAGAGTTTCAGTTTTAAGGAGTATGCTTTGGGAAGTAATAAGTATTTTGAAAAGTGAAGAAATAATGTCAGAAAAGAAGAAAGAGTTTCAGTTTTCAGGAGTATGCTTGAGAAGTAATAAGTATTTAGAAAAGTGAAGAAGTAAAGTAAGAAAAGAAGAAAGAGTTTCATTTTTCATTAGTATGCTTGAGAAGTAATAAGTATTTAGAAAAGTGAAGAAGTAAAGTAAGAAAAGAAGAAAGAATTTCATTTTTAAGGAGTATGCTTGAGAAGTAATAAGTATTTAGAAAAGTGAATAAGTAAAGTAAGAAAAGAAGAAAGAGTTTCAATTTTAAGGAGTATGCTTTGGGAAGTAATAAGTATTTTTAAAAGTGAATAAGTAAAGTAAGAAAAGAAGATAGAATTTCAGTTTTCAGTAGTATGCTTGAGAAGTATTAAGTATTTAGAAAAGTGAAGAAATAATGTCAGAAAAGAAGAAAGAGTTTCAGTTTTAAGGAGTATGCTTTGGGAAGTAATAAGTATTTTTAAAAGTGAATAAGTAAAGTAAGAAAAGAAGATAGAATTTCAGTTTTCAGTAGTATGCTTGAGAAGTTATAAGTATTTAGAAAAGTGAAGAAGTAAAGTAAGAAAAGAAGAAAGAATTTCAGTTTTAAGGAGTATGCTTGAGAAGTAATAAGTATTTAGAAAAGTGAAGAAGTAAAGTAAGAAAAGAAGATAGAATTTCAGTTTTAAGGAGTATGCTTTAAGAAGTAATAAGTATTTAGAAAAGTGAAGAAATAATGTCAGAAAAGAAGAAAGAATTTCAGTTTTCAGTAGTATGCTTGAGAAGTAATAAGTATTTTTAAAAGTGAAGAAGTGAAGTAAGAAAAGAAGAAGGAGTTTCAGTTAAAAGGAGTATGCTTTGAGAAGTAATAAGTATTTAGAAAAGTGAAGAAATAATGTCAGAAAAGAAAAAAAAGTTTCAGTTTTAAGGAGTATGCTTTGGGAAGTAATAAGTATTTAGAAAAGTGAAGAAATAATGTCAGAAAAGAAGAAAGAATTTCAGTTTTCAGTAGTATGCTTGAGAAGTAATAAGTATTTTGAAAAGTGAATAAGTAAAGTAAGAAAAGAAGAAAGAGTTTCAGTTTTAAGGAGTATGCTTTGGGAAGTAATAAGTATTATGAAAAGTGAAGAAGTAAAGTAAGAAAAGAAGAAGGAGTTTCAGTTTTAAGGAGTATGCTTGAGAAGTAATAAGTATTTAGAAAAGTGAAGAAGTGAAGTAAGAAAAGAAGATAGAATTTCAGTTTTAAGGAGTATGCTTTGAGAAGTATTAAGTATTTAGAAAAGTGAAGAAGTGAAGTAAGAAAAGAAGAAAGAGTTTCAGTTTTCAGTAGTATGCTTGAGAAGTAATAAGTATTTTGAAAAGTGAATAAGTAAAGTAAGAAAAGAAGAAAGAGTTTCAGTTTTAAGGAGTATGCTTTGGGAAGTAATAAGTATTATGAAAAGTGAAGAAGTAAAGTAAGAAAAGAAGAAGGAGTTTCAGTTTTAAGGAGTATGCTTGAGAAGTAATAAGTATTTAGAAAAGTGAAGAAGTGAAGTAAGAAAAGAAGATAGAATTTCAGTTTTAAGGAGTATGCTTTGAGAAGTATTAAGTATTTAGAAAAGTGAAGAAGTGAAGTAAGAAAAGAAGAAAGAGTTTCAGTTTTCAGTAGTATGCTTGAGAAGTAATAAGTATTTTTAAAAGTGAAGAAATAATGTCAGAAAAGAAGAAAGAGTTTCAGTTTTCAGTAGTTATTTCTTGAGAAGTAATAAGTATTTAGAAAAGTGAAGAAGTAAAGTAAGAAAAGAAGAAAGAATTTCAGTTTTCAGTAGTATGCTTGAGAAGTATTAAGTATTTAGAAAAGTGAAGAAGTAAAGTAAGAAAAGAAGATAGAATTTCAGTTTTAAGAAGTATGCTTTTAGAAGTATTAAGTATTTTTAAAAGTGAATAAGTAAAGTAAGAAAAGAAGATAGAATTTCAGTTTTAAGGAGTATGCTTTGGGAAGTAATAAGTATTTTGAAAAGTGAAGAAGTGAAATAGAAAAGAAGAAGGAGTTTCAGTTTTAACAGTATGCTTTGAGAAGTATTAAGTATTTAGAAAAGTGAAGAAGTAAAGTAAGAAAAGAAGATAGAATTTCAGTTTTAAGGAGTATGCTTTGAGAAGTAATAAGTATTTAGAAAAGGGAAGAAATAATGTCAGAAAAGAAGAAAGAGTTTCAGTTTTCTGTAGTATGCTTGAGAAGTAATAAGTATTTAGAAAAGTGAAGAAGTAAAGTAAGAAAAGAAGATAGAATTTCAGTTAAAAGGAGTATGCTTTGAGAAGTAATAAGTATTTAGAAAAGTGAAGAAGTGAAGTAAGAAAAGAAGATAGAATTTCAGTTTTAAGGAGTATGCTTGAGAAGTAATAATTATTTTTAAAAGTGAAGAAGTGAAGTAAAGAAGAAGGAGTTTCAGTTAAAAGGAGTATGCTTTGAGAAGTAATAAGTATTTAGAAAAGTGAAGAAGTAAAGTAAGAAAAGAAGATAGAATTTCAGTTTTCAGTAGTATGCTTGAGAAGTAATAAGTATTTAGAAAAGTGAATAAGTAAAGTAAGAAAAGAAGATAGAATTTCAGTTTTAAGGAGTATGCTTTAAGAAGTATTAAGTATTTTTAAAAGTGAAGAAATAATGTCAGAAAAGAAAAAAAAGTTTCAGTTTTAAGGAGTATGCTTTAAGAAGTAATAAGTATTTAGAAAAGTGAAGAAATAATGTCAGAAAAGAAGAAAGAATTTCAGTTTTCAGTAGTATGCTTGAGAAGTAATAAGTATTTTGAAAAGTGAATAAGTAAAGTAAGAAAAGAAGATAGAATTTCAGTTTTAAGAATATGCTTTGGGAAGTAATAAGTATTTTTAAAAGTGAAGAAGTGAAGTAAGAAAAGAAGATAGAATTTCAGTTTTAAGGAGTATGCTTTGGGAAGTAATAAGTATTTAGAAAAGTGAAGAAGTAAAGTAAGAAAAGAAGAAAGAGTTTCAGTTTTCAGTAGTATGCTTGAGAAGTAATAAGTATTTAGAAAAGTGAAGAAGTGAAGTAAGAAAAGAAGATAGAATTTCAGTTTTAAGAATATGCTTTGGGAAGTAATAAGTATTTTTAAAAGTGAAGAAGTGAAGTAAGAAAAGAAGATAGAATTTCAGTTTTAAGGAGTATGCTTTGGGAAGTAATAAGTATTTAGAAAAGTGAAGAAGTAAAGTAAGAAAAGAAGAAAGAGTTTCAGTTTTCAGTAGTATGCTTGAGAAGTAATAAGTATTTAGAAAAGTGAAGAAGTAAAGTAAGAAAAGAAGAAAGAATTTCATTTTTAAGGAGTATGCTTGAGAAGTAATAAGTATTTAGAAAAGTGAAGAAGTGAAGTAAGAAAAGAAGATAGAATTTCAGTTTTAAGGAGTATGCTTTGAGAAGTAATAAGTATTTTTAAAAGTGAAGAAGTAAAGTAAGAAAAGAAGATAGAAGTTTCAGTTTTAAGGAGTATGCTTTGAGAAGTTATAAGTATTTTGAAAAGTGAATAAGTAAAGTAAGAAAAGAAGAAAGAGTTTCAGTTTTCAGTAGTATGCTTTGGGAAGTATTAAGTATTTAGAAAAGTGAAGAAGTGAAGTAAGAAAAGAAGAAAGAGTTTTAGTTTTAAGTAGTATGCTTTGGGAAGTAATAAGTATTTTGAAAAGTGAAGAAGTGAAGTAAGAAAAGAAGATAGAATTTCAGTTTTAAGGAGTATGCTTTGAGAAGTATTAAGCATTTAGAAAAGGGAAGAAATAATGTCAGAAAAGAAGAAAGAATTTCAGTTTTCAGTAGTATGCTTGAGAAGTAATAAGTATTTTGAAAAGTGAATAAGTAAAGTAAGAAAAGAAGATAGAATTTCAGTTTTAAGGAGTATGCTTTGAGAAGTAATAAGTATTTAGAAAAGTGAAGAAGTAAAGTAAGAAAAGAAGATAGAATTTCAGTTTTAAGGAGTATGCTTTGGGAAGTAATAAGTATTTAGAAAAGTGAAGAAATAATGTCAGAAAAGAAGAAAGAGTTTCAGTTTTCAGTAGTATGCTTGAGAAGTAATAAGTATTTAGAAAAGTGAAGAAGTAAAGTAAGAAAAGAAGAAAGAGTTTCAGTTTTCAGTAGTATGCTTGAGAAGTAATAAGTATTTAGAAAAGTGAAGAAGTAAAGTAAGAAAAGAAGAAAGAATTTTAGTTTCAAGGAGTATGCTTTGAGAAGTAATAAGTATTTTTAAAAGTGAATAAGTAAAGTAAGAAAAGAAGATAGAATTTCAGTTTTAAGGAGTATGCTTTGGGAAGTAATAAGTATTTTTAAAAGTGAATAAGTAAAGTAAGAAAAGAAGATAGAATTTCAGTTTTAAGGAGTATGCTTTGGGAAGTAATAAGTATTTTTAAAAGTGAATAAGTAAAGTAAGAAAAGAAGAAAGAATTTTAGTTTTAAGGAGTATGCTTTGAGAAGTATTAAGTATTTTTAAAAGTGAATAAGTAAAGTAAGAAAAGAAGAAAGAATTTTAGTTTCAAGGAGTATGCTTTGAGAAGTAATAAGTATTTTTAAAAGTGAATAAGTAAAGTAAGAAAAGAAGAAAGAATTTAAGTTTTGAGTAGTATGCTTTAAGAAGTATTAAGTATTTAGAAAAGTGAAGAAGTGAAGTAAGAAAAGAAGATAGAGTTTCAGTTTTAAGGAGTATGCTTTGGGAAGTAATAAGTATTTTTAAAAGTGAAGAAATAATGTCAGAAAAGAAAAAAAAGTTTCAGTTTTCAGTAGTATGCTTTGAGAAGTAATAAGTATTTAGAAAAGTGAATAAGTAAAGTAAGAAAAGAAGATAGAATTTCAGTTTTAAGGAGTATGCTTTGAGAAGTATTAAGTATTTAGAAAAGGGAAGAAATAATGTCAGAAAAGAAGAAAGAATTTCAGTTTTCAGTAGTATGCTTGAGAAGTAATAAGTATTTTGAAAAGTGAATAATTAAAGTAATAAAAGAAGATAGAATTTCAGTTTTAAGGAGTATGCTTTGAGAAGTAATAAGTATTTAGAAAAGTGAAGAAGTAAAGTAAGAAAAGAAGATAGAATTTCAGTTTTAAGGAGTATGCTTTGGGAAGTAATAAGTATTTTGAAAAGTGAAGAAATAATGTCAGAAAAGAAGAAAGAGTTTTAGTTTTAAGTAGTATGCTTTAAGAAGTATTAAGTATTTTGAAAAGTGAAGAAGTAAAGTAAGAAAAGAAGATAGAATTTCAGTTTTAAGGAGTATGCTTTGAGAAGTATTAAGTATTTAGAAAAGGGAAGAAATAATGTCAGAAAAGAAGAAAGAATTTCAGTTTTCAGTAGTATGCTTGAGAAGTAATAAGTATTTTGAAAAGTGAATAATTAAAGTAATAAAAGAAGATAGAATTTCAGTTTTAAGGAGTATGCTTTGAGAAGTAATAAGTATTTAGAAAAGTGAAGAAGTAAAGTAAGAAAAGAAGATAGAATTTCAGTTTTAAGGAGTATGCTTTGGGAAGTAATAAGTATTTTGAAAAGTGAAGAAATAATGTCAGAAAAGAAGAAAGAGTTTCAGTTTTCAGTAGTATGCTTGAGAAGTAATAAGTATTTAGAAAAGTGAAGAAGTAAAGTAAGAAAAGAAGAAAGAGTTTCAGTTTTCAGTAGTATGCTTGAGAAGTAATAAGTATTTAGAAAAGTGAAGAAGTAAAGTAAGAAAAGAAGAAAGAATTTTAGTTTTAAGGAGTATGCTTTGAGAAGTATTAAGTATTTTTAAAAGTGAATAAGTAAAGTAAGAAAAGAAGATAGAGTTTCAGTTTTAAGGAGTATGCTTTGGGAAGTAATAAGTATTTAGAAAAGTGAATAAGTAAAGTAAGAAAAGAAGAAAGAGTTTCAGTTTTCAGTAGTATGCTTGAGAAGTAATAAGTATTTAGAAAAGTGAATAAGTAAAGTAAGAAAAGAAGAAAGAATTTTAGTTTTGAGTAGTATGCTTTAAGAAGTATTAAGTATTTAGAAAAGTGAATAAGTAAAGTAAGAAAAGAAGATAGAATTTCAGTTTTCAGTAGTATGCTTGAGAAGTAATAAGTATTTAGAAAAGTGAAGAAGTAAAGTAAGAAAAGAAGATAGAGTTTCAGTTTTAAGGAGTATGCTTTGGGAAGTAATAAGTATTTTTAAAAGTGAATAAGTAAAGTAAGAAAAGAAGAAAGAGTTTCAGTTTTCAGTAGTATGCTTGAGAAGTAATAAGTATTTAGAAAAGTGAATAAGTAAAGTAAGAAAAGAAGAAAGAATTTTAGTTTTGAGTAGTATGCTTTAAGAAGTATTAAGTATTTAGAAAAGTGAATAAGTAAAGTAAGAAAAGAAGATAGAATTTCAGTTTTAAGGAGTATGCTTTAAGAAGTATTAAGTATTTTTAAAAGTGAAGAAGTAAAGTAAGAAAAGAAGATAGAATTTCAGTTTTAAGGAGTATGCTTTGAGAAGTAATAAGTAATTAAAAAAGGGAAGAAGTGAAGTAAGAAAAGAAGAAAGAATTTCAGTTTTCAGTAGTATGCTTGAGAAGTAATAAGTATTTTGAAAAGTGAATAAGTAAAGTAAGAAAAGAAGAAAGAGTTTCAGTTTTAAGTAGTATGCTTTAAGAAGTATTAAGTATTTAGAAAAGTGAAGAAGTGAAGTAAGAAAAGAAGAAGGAGTTTCAGTTTTAAGTAGTATGCTTTGAGAAGTTATAAGTATTTTGAAAAGTGAATAAGTGAAGTAAGAAAAGAAGAAGAATTTTAGTTTTAAGGAGTATGCTTTAAAAAGTAATAAGTATTTAGAAAAGTGAAGAAGTGAAGTAAGAAAAGAAGATAGAATTTCAGTTTTAAGGAGTATGCTTTGGGAAGTAATAAGTATTTTGAAAAGTGAAGAAGTGAAGTAAGAAAAGAAGAAAGAGTTTCAGTTTTCAGTAGTATGCTTGAGAAGTAATAAGTATTTAGAAAAGTGAATAAGTAAAGTAAGAAAAGAAGAAAGAATTTTAGTTTTGAGTAGTATGCTTTAAGAAGTATTAAGTATTTAGAAAAGTGAAGAAGTGAAGTAAGAAAAGAAGATAGAATTTCAGTTTTAAGGAGTATGCTTTGGGAAGTATTAAGTATTTTTAAAAGTGAATAAGTAAAGTAAGAAAAGAAGATAGAATTTCAGTTTTCAGTAGTATGCTTGAGAAGTAATAAATATTTAGAAAAGTGAAGAAGTAAAGTAAGAAAAGAAGATAGAATTTCAGTTTTAAGGAGTATGCTTTGAGAAGAAATAAGTATTTTGAAAAGTGAAGAAGTAAAGTAAGAAAAGAAGATAGAATTTCAGTTTTAAGGAGTATGCTTTGGGAAGTAATAAGTATTTTGAAAAGTGAAGAAATAATGTCAGAAAAGAAGAAAGAGTTTCAGTTTTAAGGAGTATGCTTGAGAAGTAATAAGTATTTTGAAAAGTGAAGAAGTGAAATAGAAAAGAAGAAAGAATTTCAGTTTTAAGTAGTATGCTTTGAGAAGTATTAAGTATTTAGAAAAGTGAAGAAGTGAAGTAAGAAAAGAAGAAAGAGTTTCAGTTTTCAGTAGTATGCTTGAGAAGTAATAAGTATTTAGAAAAGTGAATAAGTAAAGTAAGAAAAGAAGAAAGAGTTTCAGTTTTCAGTAGTATGCTTGAGAAGTAATAAGTATTTAGAAAAGTGAAGAAGTAAAGTAATAAAAGAAGATAGAATTTCAGTTTTAAAGAGTATGCTTTGAGAAGTAATAAGTATTTAGAAAAGTGAATAAGTAAAGTAAGAAAAGAAGATAGAATTTCAGTTTTAAGGAGTATGCTTTGAGATGTAATAAGTATTTAGAAAAGTGAATAAGTAAAGTAAGAAAAGAAGAAAGAATTTTAGTTTTGAGTAGTATGCTTTAAGAAGTATTAAGTATTTAGAAAAGTGAAGAAGTGAAGTAAGAAAAGAAGATAGAATTTCAGTTTTCAGTAGTATGCTTGAGAAGTAATAAGTATTTAGAAAAGTGAAGAAGTAAAGTAAGAAAAGAAGATAGAATTTCAGTTTTAAGGAGTATGCTTTGAGAAGAAATAAGTATTTTGAAAAGTGAAGAAGTAAAGTAAGAAAAGAAGATAGAATTTCAGTTTTAAGGAGTATGCTTTGGGAAGTAATAAGTATTTAGAAAAGTGAAGAAATAATGTCAGAAAAGAAGAAAGAGTTTCAGTTTTAAGGAGTATGCTTGAGAAGTAATAAGTATTTTGAAAAGTGAAGAAGTGAAATAGAAAAGAAGAAAGAATTTCAGTTTTAAGTAGTATGCTTTGAGAAGTATTAAGTATTTAGAAAAGTGAAGAAGTGAAGTAAGAAAAGAAGAAAGAGTTTCAGTTTTCAGTAGTATGCTTGAGAAGTAATAAGTATTTAGAAAAGTGAATAAGTAAAGTAAGAAAAGAAGAAAGAGTTTCAGTTTTCAGTAGTATGCTTGAGAAGTAATAAGTATTTAGAAAAGTGAAGAAGTAAAGTAAGAAAAGAAGAAAGAATTTTAGTTTTAAGGAGTATGCTTTGAGAAGTAATAAGTATTTTTAAAAGTGAATAAGTAAAGTAAGAAAAGAAGATAGAATTTCAGTTTTAAGGAGTATGCTTTGGGAAGTAATAAGTATTTTTAAAAGTGAATAAGTAAAGTAAGAAAAGAAGAAAGAATTTTAGTTTTAAGGAGTATGCTTTGAGAAGTATTAAGTATTTTTAAAAGTGAAGAAGTGAAGTAAGAAAAGAAGATAGAATTTCAGTTTTAAGGAGTATGCTTTGGGAAGTATTAAGTATTTTTAAAAGTGAATAAGTAAAGTAAGAAAAGAAGATAGAATTTCAGTTTTCAGTAGTATGCTTGAGAAGTAATAAGTATTTAGAAAAGTGAATAAGTAGAGTAATAAAAGAAGATAGAATTTCAGTTTTAAGTAGTATGCTTTGAGAAGTATTAAGTATTTAGAAAAGTGAAGAAGTGAAGTAAGAAAAGAAGAAAGAGTTTCAGTTTTCAGTAGTATGCTTGAGAAGTAATAAGTATTTAGAAAAGTGAATAAGTAAAGTAAGAAAAGAAGAAAGAGTTTCAGTTTTCAGTAGTATGCTTGAGAAGTAATAAGTATTTAGAAAAGTGAATAAGTAAAGTAAGAAAAGAAGAAAGAATTTCAGTTTTAAAGAGTATGCTTTGAGAAGTAATAAGTATTTTGAAAAGTGAAGAAGTGAAGTAAGAAAAGAAGAAAGAGTTTCAGTTTTCAGTAGTATGCTTGAGAAGTAATAAGTATTTAGAAAAGTGAATAAGTAAAGTAAGAAAAGAAAAAAGAGTTTCAGTTTTAAGTAGTATGCTTTAAGAAGTATTAAGTATTTAGAAAAGTGAAGAAGTGAAGTAAGAAAAGAAGAAGGAGTTTCAGTTTTAAGTAGTATGCTTTGAGAAGTTATAAGTATTTTGAAAAGTGAATAAGTGAAGTAAGAAAAGAAGAAGAATTTTAGTTTTAAGGAGTATGCTTTAAAAAGTAATAAGTATTTAGAAAAGTGAAGAAGTGAAGTAAGAAAAGAAGATAGAATTTCAGTTTTAAGGAGTATGCTTTGGGAAGTAATAAGTATTTTGAAAAGTGAAGAAGTGAAGTAAGAAAAGAAGAAAGAGTTTCAGTTTTCAGTAGTATGCTTGAGAAGTAATAAGTATTTAGAAAAGTGAATAAGTAAAGTAAGAAAAGAAGAAAGAATTTTAGTTTTGAGTAGTATGCTTTAAGAAGTATTAAGTATTTAGAAAAGTGAAGAAGTGAAGTAAGAAAAGAAGATAGAATTTCAGTTTTAAGGAGTATGCTTTGGGAAGTATTAAGTATTTTTAAAAGTGAATAAGTAAAGTAAGAAAAGAAGATAGAATTTCAGTTTTCAGTAGTATGCTTGAGAAGTAATAAATATTTAGAAAAGTGAAGAAGTAAAGTAAGAAAAGAAGATAGAATTTCAGTTTTAAGGAGTATGCTTTGAGAAGAAATAAGTATTTTGAAAAGTGAAGAAGTAAAGTAAGAAAAGAAGATAGAATTTCAGTTTTAAGGAGTATGCTTTGGGAAGTAATAAGTATTTTGAAAAGTGAAGAAATAATGTCAGAAAAGAAGAAAGAGTTTCAGTTTTAAGGAGTATGCTTGAGAAGTAATAAGTATTTTGAAAAGTGAAGAAGTGAAATAGAAAAGAAGAAAGAATTTCAGTTTTAAGTAGTATGCTTTGAGAAGTATTAAGTATTTAGAAAAGTGAAGAAGTGAAGTAAGAAAAGAAGAAAGAGTTTCAGTTTTCAGTAGTATGCTTGAGAAGTAATAAGTATTTAGAAAAGTGAATAAGTAAAGTAAGAAAAGAAGAAAGAGTTTCAGTTTTCAGTAGTATGCTTGAGAAGTAATAAGTATTTAGAAAAGTGAATAAGTAGAGTAATAAAAGAAGATAGAATTTCAGTTTTAAAGAGTATGCTTTGAGAAGTAATAAGTATTTAGAAAAGTGAATAAGTAAAGTAAGAAAAGAAGATAGAATTTCAGTTTTAAGGAGTATGCTTTGAGATGTAATAAGTATTTAGAAAAGTGAATAAGTAAAGTAAGAAAAGAAGAAAGAATTTTAGTTTTGAGTAGTATGCTTTAAGAAGTATTAAGTATTTAGAAAAGTGAAGAAGTGAAGTAAGAAAAGAAGATAGAATTTCATTTTTAAGTAGTATGCTTTGAGAAGTATTAAGTATTTAGAAAAGTGAATAAGTAAAGTAAGAAAAGAAGAAAGAATTTTAGTTTTGAGTAGTATGCTTTAAGAAGTATTAAGTATTTAGAAAAGTGAAGAAGTGAAGTAAGAAAAGAAGATAGAATTTCAGTTTTAAGGAGTATGCTTTGGGAAGTATTAAGTATTTTTAAAAGTGAATAAGTAAAGTAAGAAAAGAAGATAGAATTTCAGTTTTCAGTAGTATGCTTGAGAAGTAATAAATATTTAGAAAAGTGAAGAAGTAAAGTAAGAAAAGAAGATAGAATTTCAGTTTTAAGGAGTATGCTTTGAGAAGAAATAAGTATTTTGAAAAGTGAAGAAGTAAAGTAAGAAAAGAAGATAGAATTTCAGTTTTAAGGAGTATGCTTTGGGAAGTAATAAGTATTTTGAAAAGTGAAGAAATAATGTCAGAAAAGAAGAAAGAGTTTCAGTTTTAAGTAGTATGCTTGAGAAGTAATAAGTATTTTGAAAAGTGAAGAAGTGAAATAGAAAAGAAGAAAGAATTTCAGTTTTAAGTAGTATGCTTTGAGAAGTATTAAGTATTTAGAAAAGTGAAGAAGTGAAGTAAGAAAAGAAGAAAGAGTTTCAGTTTTCAGTAGTATGCTTGAGAAGTAATAAGTATTTTGAAAAGTGAAGAAGTGAAATAGAAAAGAAGAAAGAATTTCAGTTTTAAGTAGTATGCTTTGAGAAGTATTAAGTATTTAGAAAAGTGAAGAAGTGAAGTAAGAAAAGAAGAAAGAGTTTCAGTTTTCAGTAGTATGCTTGAGAAGTAATAAGTATTTAGAAAAGTGAATAAGTAAAGTAAGAAAAGAAGAAAGAGTTTCAGTTTTCAGTAGTATGCTTGAGAAGTAATAAGTATTTAGAAAAGTGAATAAGTAGAGTAATAAAAGAAGATAGAATTTCAGTTTTAAGAATATGCTTTGAGAAGTAATAAGTATTTAGAAAAGTGAATAAGTAAAGTAAGAAAAGAAGATAGAATTTCAGTTTTAAGGAGTATGCTTTGAGATGTAATAAGTATTTAGAAAAGTGAATAAGTAAAGTAATAAAAGAAGAAAGAATTTTAGTTTTGAGTAGTATGCTTTAAGAAGTATTAAGTATTTAGAAAAGTGAAGAAGTGAAGTAAGAAAAGAAGATAGAATTTCAGTTTTAAGGAGTATGCTTTGGGAAGTATTAAGTATTTTTAAAAGTGAATAAGTAAAGTAAGAAAAGAAGATAGAATTTCAGTTTTCAGTAGTATGCTTGAGAAGTAATAAGTATTTAGAAAAGTGAATAAGTAGAGTAATAAAAGAAGATAGAATTTCAGTTTTAAGTAGTATGCTTTGAGAATTATTAAGTATTTAGAAAAGTGAAGAAGTGAAGTAAGAAAAGAAGAAAGAGTTTCAGTTTTCAGTAGTATGCTTGAGAAGTAATAAGTATTTAGAAAAGTGAATAAGTAAAGTAAGAAAAGAAGAAAGAGTTTCAGTTTTCAGTAGTATGCTTGAGAAGTAATAAGTATTTAGAAAAGTGAATAAGTAAAGTAAGAAAAGAAGAAAGAATTTCAGTTTTAAAGAGTATGCTTTGAGAAGTAATAAGTATTTTGAAAAGTGAAGAAGTGAAGTAAGAAAAGAAGAAAGAGTTTCAGTTTTCAGTAGTATGCTTGAGAAGTAATAAGTATTTAGAAAAGTGAAGAAGTGAAGTAAGAAAAGAAGATAGAATTTCAGTTTTAAGGAGTATGCTTTGAGAAGTAATAAGTATTTTTAAAAGTGAAGAAGTAAAGTAAGAAAAGAAAAAAGAGTTTCAGTTTTAAGTAGTATGCTTTAAGAAGTAATAAGTATTTAGAAAAGTGAAGAAGTGAAGTAAGAAAAGAAGATAGAATTTCAGTTTTAAGGAGTATGCTTTGAGAAGTAATAAGTATTTTTAAAAGTGAAGAAGTGAAGTAAGAAAAGAAGATAGAATTTCAGTTTTAAGAATATGCTTTGGGAAGTAATAAGTATTTTTAAAAGTGAAGAAGTAAAGTAAGAAAAGAATATAGAATTTCAGTTTTAAGGAGTATGCTTTGGGAAGTAATAAGTATTTAGAAAAGTGAATAAGTAAAGTAAGAAAAGAAGAAAGAGTTTCAGTTTTCAGTAGTATGCTTGAGAAGTAATAAGTATTTAGAAAAGTGAAGAAATAATGTCAGAAAAGAAAAAAGAGTTTCAGTTTTAAGTAGTATGCTTTAAGAAGTAATAAGTATTTAGAAAAGTGAAGAAGTGAAGTAAGAAAAGAAGATAGAATTTCATTTTTAAGGAGTATGCTTTTAGAAGTATTAAGTATTTTTAAAAGTGAATAAGTAAAGTAAGAAAAGAAGATAGAATTTCAGTTTTAAGGAGTATGCTTTGGGAAGTAATAAGTATTTTGAAAAGTGAATAAGTAAAGTAAGAAAAGAAGATAGAATTTCAGTTTTAAGGAGTATGCTTTGGGAAGTAATAAGTATTTAGAAAAGTGAATAAGTAAAGTAAGAAAAGAAGAAAGAATTTTAGTTTCAAGGAGTATGCTTTGAGAAGTAATAAGTATTTTTAAAAGTGAAGAAATAATGTCAGAAAAGAAGAAAGAGTTTCAGTTTTAAGGAGTATGCTTGAGAAGTAATAAGTATTTTTAAAAGTGAAGAAGTAAAGTAAGAAAAGAAGAAAGAATTTCAGTTTTCAGTAGTATGCTTGAGAAGTATTAAGTATTTAGAAAAGTGAATAAGTAGAGTAATAAAAGAAGATAGAATTTCAGTTTTAAGGAGTATGCTTTGGGAAGTAATAAGTATTTTGAAAAGTGAATAAGTAAAGTAAGAAAAGAAGATAGAATTTCAGTTTTAAGGAGTATGCTTTGGGAAGTAATAAGTATTTAGAAAAGTGAATAAGTAAAGTAAGAAAAGAAGAAAGAATTTTAGTTTCAAGGAGTATGCTTTGAGAAGTAATAAGTATTTAGAAAAGTGAAGAAATAATGTCAGAAAAGAAAAAAGAGTTTCAGTTTTAAGTAGTATGCTTTAAGAAGTAATAAGTATTTAGAAAAGTGAAGAAGTGAAGTAAGAAAAGAAGATAGAATTTCATTTTTAAGGAGTATGCTTTTAGAAGTATTAAGTATTTTTAAAAGTGAATAAGTAAAGTAAGAAAAGAAGATAGAATTTCAGTTTTAAGGAGTATGCTTTGGGAAGTAATAAGTATTTTGAAAAGTGAATAAGTAAAGTAAGAAAAGAAGATAGAATTTCAGTTTTAAGGAGTATGCTTTGGGAAGTAATAAGTATTTAGAAAAGTGAATAAGTAAAGTAAGAAAAGAAGAAAGAATTTTAGTTTCAAGGAGTATGCTTTGAGAAGTAATAAGTATTTTTAAAAGTGAAGAAATAATGTCAGAAAAGAAGAAAGAGTTTCAGTTTTAAGGAGTATGCTTGAGAAGTAATAAGTATTTAGAAAAGTGAAGAAGTAAAGTAAGAAAAGAAGAAAGAATTTCAGTTTTCAGTAGTATGCTTGAGAAGTATTAAGTATTTAGAAAAGTGAATAAGTAGAGTAATAAAAGAAGATAGAATTTCAGTTTTAAGGAGTATGCTTTGGGAAGTAATAAGTATTTTGAAAAGTGAATAAGTAAAGTAAGAAAAGAAGATAGAATTTCAGTTTTAAGGAGTATGCTTTGAGAAGTAATAAGTATTTAGAAAAGTGAAGAAGTAAAGTAAGAAAAGAAGATAGAATTTCAGTTTTAAGGAGTATGCTTTGAGAAGTAATAAGTATTTAGAAAAGTGAATAAGTAGAGTAATAAAAGAAGAAAGAGTTTCAGTTTTAAGGAGTATGCTTGAGAAGTAATAAGTATTTAGAAAAGTGAAGAAGTAAAGTAAGAAAAGAAGAAAGAGTTTCAGTTTTCAGTAGTATGCTTGAGAAGTAATAAGTATTTAGAAAAGTGAAGAAATAAAGTAAGAAAAGAAGAAAGAATTTCAGTTTTAAGGAGTATGCTTTAAGAAGTATTAAGTATTTTTAAAAGTGAATAAGTAAAGTAAGAAAAGAAGAAGGAGTTTCAGTTTTAAGGAGTATGCTTTGAGAAGTAATAAGTATTTTTAAAAGTGAATAAGTAGAGTAATAAAAGAAGATAGAATTTCAGTTTTAAGGAGTATGCTTTGAGAAGTATTAAGTATTTTTAAAAGTGAATAAGTAAAGTAAGAAAAGAAGAAAGAATTTCAGTTTTAAGGAGTATGCTTGAGAAGTAATAAGTATTTTTAAAAGTGAAGAAGTGAAGTAAAGAAGAAGGAGTTTCAGTTAAAACGAGTATTCTTTGAGAAGTAATAAGTATTTAGAAAAGTGAAGAAGTAAAGTAAGAAAAGAAGATAGAATTTCAGTTTTCAGTAGTATGCTTGAGAAGTAATAAGTATTTAGAAAAGTGAATAAGTAAAGTAAGAAAAGAAGAAAGAGTTTCAGTTTTAAGGAGTATGCTTTGAGAAGTATTAAGTATTTAGAAAAGTGAAGAAATAATGTCAGAAAAGAAAAAAAAGTTTCAGTTTTAAGGAGTATGCTTTAAGAAGTAATAAGTATTTAGAAAAGTGAAGAAGTAAAGTAAGAAAAGAAGATAGAATTTCAGTTTTCAGTAGTATGCTTGAGAAGTAATAAGTATTTAGAAAAGTGAATAAGTAAAGTAAGAAAAGAAGATAGAATTTCAGTTTTAAGGAGTATGCTTTGGGAAGTAATAAGTATTTAGAAAAGTGAATAAGTAAAGTAAGAAAAGAAGAAAGAGTTTCAGTTTTCAGTAGTATGCTTGAGAAGTAATAAGTATTTAGAAAAGTGAAGAAATAATGTCAGAAAAGAAAAAAGAGTTTCAGTTTTCAGTAGTATGCTTTGGGAAGTAATAAGTATTTTTAAAAGTGAATAAGTGAAGTAAGAAAAGAAGAAGGAGTTTCAGTTAAAAGGAGTATGCTTTGAGAAGTAATAAGTATTTTTAAAAGTGAAGAAGTAAAGTAAGAAAAGAATATAGAATTTCAGTTTTAAGGAGTATGCTTTGGGAAGTAATAAGTATTTAGAAAAGTGAATAAGTAAAGTAAGAAAAGAAGAAAGAGTTTCAGTTTTCAGTAGTATGCTTGAGAAGTAATAAGTATTTAGAAAAGTGAAGAAATAATGTCAGAAAAGAAAAAAGAGTTTCAGTTTTAAGTAGTATGCTTTAAGAAGTAATAAGTATTTAGAAAAGTGAAGAAGTGAAGTAAGAAAAGAAGATAGAATTTCAGTTTTAAGGAGTATGCTTTTAGAAGTATTAAGTATTTTTAAAAGTGAATAAGTAAAGTAAGAAAAGAAGATAGAATTTCAGTTTTAAGAAGTATGCTTTGGGAAGTAATAAGTATTTTGAAAAGTGAAGAAGTGAAATAGAAAAGAAGAAGGAGTTTCAGTTTTAACAGTATGCTTTGAGAAGTATTAAGTATTTAGAAAAGTGAATAAGTAAAGTAAGAAAAGAAGAAAGAATTTTAGTTTCAAGGAGTATGCTTTGAGAAGTAATAAGTATTTTTAAAAGTGAAGAAATAATGTCAGAAAAGAAGAAAGAGTTTCAGTTTTAAGGAGTATGCTTGAGAAGTAATAAGTATTTAGAAAAGTGAAGAAGTAAAGTAAGAAAAGAAGAAAGAGTTTCAGTTTTCAGTAGTATGCTTGAGAAGTAATAAGTATTTAGAAAAGTGAATAAGTAAAGTAAGAAAAGAAGAAAGAATTTCAGTTTTAAAGAGTATGCTTTGAGAAGTAATAAGTATTTTGAAAAGTGAAGAAGTGAAGTAAGAAAAGAAGAAAGAGTTTCAGTTTTCAGTAGTATGCTTGAGAAGTAATAAGTATTTAGAAAAGTGAATAAGTAAAGTAAGAAAAGAAAAAAGAGTTTCAGTTTTAAGTAGTATGCTTTAAGAAGTAATAAGTATTTAGAAAAGTGAAGAAGTGAAGTAAGAAAAGAAGATAGAATTTCAGTTTTAAGGAGTATGCTTTGAGAAGTAATAAGTATTTTTAAAAGTGAAGAAGTGAAGTAAGAAAAGAAGATAGAATTTCAGTTTTAAGAATATGCTTTGGGAAGTAATAAGTATTTTTAAAAGTGAAGAAGTAAAGTAAGAAAAGAATATAGAATTTCAGTTTTAAGGAGTATGCTTTGGGAAGTAATAAGTATTTAGAAAAGTGAATAAGTAAAGTAAGAAAAGAAGAAAGAGTTTCAGTTTTCAGTAGTATGCTTGAGAAGTAATAAGTATTTAGAAAAGTGAAGAAATAATGTCAGAAAAGAAAAAAGAGTTTCAGTTTTAAGTAGTATGCTTTAAGAAGTAATAAGTATTTAGAAAAGTGAAGAAGTGAAGTAAGAAAAGAAGATAGAATTTCATTTTTAAGGAGTATGCTTTTAGAAGTATTAAGTATTTTTAAAAGTGAATAAGTAAAGTAAGAAAAGAAGATAGAATTTCAGTTTTAAGGAGTATGCTTTGGGAAGTAATAAGTATTTTGAAAAGTGAATAAGTAAAGTAAGAAAAGAAGATAGAATTTCAGTTTTAAGGAGTATGCTTTGGGAAGTAATAAGTATTTAGAAAAGTGAATAAGTAAAGTAAGAAAAGAAGAAAGAATTTTAGTTTCAAGGAGTATGCTTTGAGAAGTAATAAGTATTTTTAAAAGTGAAGAAATAATGTCAGAAAAGAAGAAAGAGTTTCAGTTTTAAGGAGTATGCTTGAGAAGTAATAAGTATTTAGAAAAGTGAAGAAGTAAAGTAAGAAAAGAAGAAAGAATTTCAGTTTTCAGTAGTATGCTTGAGAAGTATTAAGTATTTAGAAAAGTGAATAAGTAGAGTAATAAAAGAAGATAGAATTTCAGTTTTAAGGAGTATGCTTTGGGAAGTAATAAGTATTTTGAAAAGTGAATAAGTAAAGTAAGAAAAGAAGATAGAATTTCAGTTTTAAGGAGTATGCTTTGAGAAGTAATAAGTATTTAGAAAAGTGAAGAAGTAAAGTAAGAAAAGAAGATAGAATTTCAGTTTTAAGGAGTATGCTTTGAGAAGTAATAAGTATTTAGAAAAGTGAATAAGTAGAGTAATAAAAGAAGAAAGAGTTTCAGTTTTAAGGAGTATGCTTGAGAAGTAATAAGTATTTAGAAAAGTGAAGAAGTAAAGTAAGAAAAGAAGAAAGAGTTTCAGTTTTCAGTAGTATGCTTGAGAAGTAATAAGTATTTAGAAAAGTGAAGAAATAAAGTAAGAAAAGAAGAAAGAATTTCAGTTTTAAGGAGTATGCTTTAAGAAGTATTAAGTATTTTTAAAAGTGAATAAGTAAAGTAAGAAAAGAAGAAGGAGTTTCAGTTTTAAGGAGTATGCTTTGAGAAGTAATAAGTATTTTTAAAAGTGAATAAGTAGAGTAATAAAAGAAGATAGAATTTCAGTTTTAAGGAGTATGCTTTGAGAAGTATTAAGTATTTTTAAAAGTGAATAAGTAAAGTAAGAAAAGAAGAAAGAATTTCAGTTTTAAGGAGTATGCTTGAGAAGTAATAAGTATTTTTAAAAGTGAAGAAGTGAAGTAAAGAAGAAGGAGTTTCAGTTAAAACGAGTATTCTTTGAGAAGTAATAAGTATTTAGAAAAGTGAAGAAGTAAAGTAAGAAAAGAAGATAGAATTTCAGTTTTAAGGAGTATGCTTTAAGAAGTATTAAGTATTTTTAAAAGTGAATAAGTAAAGTAAGAAAAGAAGAAGGAGTTTCAGTTTTAAGGAGTATGCTTTGAGAAGTATTAAGTATTTAGAAAAGTGAAGAAATAATGTCAGAAAAGAAAAAAAAGTTTCAGTTTTAAGGAGTATGCTTTAAGAAGTAATAAGTATTTAGAAAAGTGAAGAAGTAAAGTAAGAAAAGAAGATAGAATTTCAGTTTTCAGTAGTATGCTTGAGAAGTAATAAGTATTTAGAAAAGTGAATAAGTAAAGTAAGAAAAGAAGATAGAATTTCAGTTTTAAGGAGTATGCTTTGGGAAGTAATAAGTATTTAGAAAAGTGAATAAGTAAAGTAAGAAAAGAAGAAAGAGTTTCAGTTTTCAGTAGTATGCTTGAGAAGTAATAAGTATTTAGAAAAGTGAAGAAATAATGTCAGAAAAGAAAAAAGAGTTTCAGTTTTCAGTAGTATGCTTTGGGAAGTAATAAGTATTTTTAAAAGTGAATAAGTGAAGTAAGAAAAGAAGAAGGAGTTTCAGTTAAAAGGAGTATGCTTTGAGAAGTAATAAGTATTTTTAAAAGTGAAGAAGTAAAGTAAGAAAAGAATATAGAATTTCAGTTTTAAGGAGTATGCTTTGGGAAGTAATAAGTATTTAGAAAAGTGAATAAGTAAAGTAAGAAAAGAAGAAAGAGTTTCAGTTTTCAGTAGTATGCTTGAGAAGTAATAAGTATTTAGAAAAGTGAAGAAATAATGTCAGAAAAGAAAAAAGAGTTTCAGTTTTAAGTAGTATGCTTTAAGAAGTAATAAGTATTTAGAAAAGTGAAGAAGTGAAGTAAGAAAAGAAGATAGAATTTCAGTTTTAAGGAGTATGCTTTTAGAAGTATTAAGTATTTTTAAAAGTGAATAAGTAAAGTAAGAAAAGAAGATAGAATTTCAGTTTTAAGAAGTATGCTTTGGGAAGTAATAAGTATTTTGAAAAGTGAAGAAGTGAAATAGAAAAGAAGAAGGAGTTTCAGTTTTAACAGTATGCTTTGAGAAGTATTAAGTATTTAGAAAAGTGAATAAGTAAAGTAAGAAAAGAAGAAAGAATTTTAGTTTCAAGGAGTATGCTTTGAGAAGTAATAAGTATTTTTAAAAGTGAAGAAATAATGTCAGAAAAGAAGAAAGAGTTTCAGTTTTAAGGAGTATGCTTGAGAAGTAATAAGTATTTAGAAAAGTGAAGAAGTAAAGTAAGAAAAGAAGAAAGAATTTCAGTTTTCAGTAGTATGCTTGAGAAGTATTAAGTATTTAGAAAAGTGGATAAGTAGAGTAATAAAAGAAGATAGAATTTCAGTTTTAAGGAGTATGCTTTGGGAAGTAATAAGTATTTTGAAAAGTGAATAAGTAAAGTAAGAAAAGAAGATAGAATTTCAGTTTTAAGGAGTATGCTTTGAGAAGTAATAAGTATTTAGAAAAGTGAAGAAGTAAAGTAAGAAAAGAAGATAGAATTTCAGTTTTCAGTAGTATGCTTGAGAAGTAATAAGTATTTAGAAAAGTGAATAAGTAGAGTAATAAAAGAAGAAAGAGTTTCAGTTTTAAGGAGTATGCTTGAGAAGTAATAAGTATTTAGAAAAGTGAAGAAGTAAAGTAAGAAAAGAAGATAGAATTTCAGTTTTAAGGAGTATGCTTTGTGAAATAATTAGAATTTAAAAAAGTGAATAAGTAAAGTAAGAAAAGAAGATAGAATTTTAGTTTCAAGGAGTATGCTTTGAGAAGTATTAAGTATTTTTAAAAGTGAATAAGTAAAGTAAGAAAAGAAGAAAGAATTTTAGTTTCAAGGAGTATGCTTTGAGAAGTAATAAGTATTTTTAAAAGTGAAGAAATAATGTCAGAAAAGAAGAAAGAGTTTCAGTTTTAAGGAGTATGCTTGAGAAGTAATAAGTATTTAGAAAAGTGAAGAAATAAAGTAAGAAAAGAAGAAAGAATTTCAGTTTTAAGGAGTATGCTTTAAGAAGTATTAAGTATTTTTAAAAGTGAATAAGTAAAGTAAGAAAAGAAGAAGGAGTTTCAGTTTTAAGGAGTATGCTTTGAGAAGTAATAAGTATTTTTAAAAGTGAATAAGTAGAGTAATAAAAGAAGATAGAATTTCAGTTTTAAGGAGTATGCTTTGAGAAGTATTAAGTATTTTTAAAAGTGAATAAGTAAAGTAAGAAAAGAAGAAAGAATTTTAGTTTCAAGGAGTATGCTTTGAGAAGTAATAAGTATTTTTAAAAGTGAATAAGTAAAGTAAGAAAAGAAGAAGGAGTTTCAGTTTTAAGGAGTATGCTTGAGAAGTAATAAGTATTTAGAAAAGTGAAGAAGTAAAGTAAGAAAAGAAGAAAGAATTTCAGTTTTAAGGAGTATGCTTTGAGAAGTATTAAGTATTTTTAAAAGTGAATAAGTAAAGTAAGAAAAGAAGAAAGAATTTTAGTTTCAAGGAGTATGCTTTGAGAAGTAATAAGTATTTTTAAAAGTGAAGAAGTGAAGTAAGAAAAGAAGATAGAATTTCAGTTTTAAGGAGTATGCTTTGAGAAGTAATAAGTATTTAGAAAAGTGAAGAAGTAAAGTAAGAAAAGAAGATAGAATTTCAGTTTTCAGTAGTATGCTTGAGAAGTAATAAGTATTTAGAAAAGTGAATAAGTAGAGTAATAAAAGAAGAAAGAGTTTCAGTTTTAAGGAGTATGCTTGAGAAGTAATAAGTATTTAGAAAAGTGAAGAAGTAAAGTAAGAAAAGAAGAAAGAGTTTCAGTTTTAAGGAGTATGCTTTAAGAAGTATTAAGTATTTTTAAAAGTGAATAAGTAAAGTAAGAAAAGAAGAAGGAGTTTCAGTTTTAAGGAGTATGCTTTGAGAAGTAATAAGTATTTTTAAAAGTGAAGAAGTAAAGTAAGAAAAGAAGATAGAATTTCAGTTTTAAGTCGTATTATTTGAGAAGTAATAAGTTGATAGAAAAGTGAAGAAGTAAAGTAAGAAAAGAAGATAGAATTTCAGTTTTAAGGAGTATGCTTTGAGAAGAAATAAGTATTTAGAAAAGTGAAGAAGTAAAGTAAGAAAAGAAGATAGAATTTCAGTTTTAAGGAGTATGCTTTGAGAAGTATTAAGTATTTTTAAAAGTGAATAAGTAAAGTAAGAAAAGAAGAAAGAATTTTAGTTTCAAGGAGTATGCTTTGAGAAGTAATAAGTATTTTTAAAAGTGAAGAAATAATGTCAGAAAAGAAGAAAGAGTTTCAGTTTTAAGGAGTATGCTTGAGAAGTAATAAGTATTTAGAAAAGTGAAGAAGTAAAGTAAGAAAAGAAGAAAGAATTTCAGTTTTCAGTAGTATGCTTGAGAAGTATTAAGTATTTAGAAAAGTGAATAAGTAAAGTAAGAAAAGAAGATAGAATTTCAGTTTTAAGGAGTATGCTTTTAGAAGTATTAAGTATTTTTAAAAGTGATTAAGTAGAGTAATAAAAGAAGATAGAATTTCAGTTTTAAGGAGTATGCTTTGGGAAGTAATAAGTATTTTGAAAAGTGAAGAAGTGAAATAGAAAAGAAGAAAGAGTTTCAGTTTTAACAGTATGCTTTGAGAAGTATTAAGTATTTAGAAAAGTGAATAAGTAAAGTAAGAAAAGAAGAAGGAGTTTCAGTTAAAAGGAGTATGCTTTGAGAAGTAATAAGTATTTAGAAAAGGGAAGAAATGATGTCAGAAAAGAAGAAAGAGTTTCAGTTTTCTGTAGTATGCTTTGAGAAGTATTAAGTATTTAGAAAAGTGAAGAAGTAAAGTAAGAAAAGAAGATAGAATTTCAGTTAAAAGGAGTATGCTTTGAGAAGTAATAAGTATTTAGAAAAGTGAAGAAGTAAAGTAAGAAAAGAAGAAAGAATTTCAGTTTTCAGTAGTATGCTTGAGAAGTAATAAGTATTTAGAAAAGGGAAGAAATGATGTCAGAAAAAAAGAAAGAGTTTCAGTTTTCTGTAGTATGCTTTGAGAAGTATTAAGTATTTAGAAAAGTGAATAAGTAAAGTAAGAAAAGAAGATAGAATTTCAGTTTTAAGGAGTATGCTTTGGGAAGTAATAAGTATTTTGAAAAGTGAAGAAGTGAAATAGAAAAGAAGAAGGAGTTTCAGTTTTAACAGTATGCTTTGAGAAGTATTAAGTATTTAGAAAAGTGAATAAGTAAAGTAAGAAAAGAAGAAAGAATTTTAGTTTTAAGGAGTATGCTTTGAGAAGTAATAAGTATTTAGAAAAGGGAAGAAATGATGTCAGAAAAGAAGAAAGAGTTTCAGTTTTCTGTAGTATGCTTTGAGAAGTATTAAGTATTTAGAAAAGTGAAGAAGTAAAGTAAGAAAAGAAGATAGAATTTCAGTTAAAAGGAGTATGCTTTGAGAAGTAATAAGTATTTAGAAAAGTGAAGAAGTGAAGTAAGAAAAGAAGATAGAATTTCAGTTTTAAGGAGTATGCTTGAGAAGTAATAAGTATTTTTAAAAGTGAAGAAGTGAAGTAAAGAAGAAGGAGTTTCAGTTAAAAGGAGTATTCTTTGAGAAGTAATAAGTATTTAGAAAAGTGAAGAAGTAAAGTAAGAAAAGAAGATAGAATTTCAGTTTTCAGTAGTATGCTTGAGAAGTAATAAGTATTTAGAAAAGTGAATAAGTAAAGTAAGAAAAGAAGAAAGAGTTTCAGTTTTAAGGAGTATGCTTTGAGAAGTATTAAGTATTTAGAAAAGTGAAGAAATAATGTCAGAAAAGAAAAAAAAGTTTCAGTTTTAAGGAGTATGCTTTAAGAAGTAATAAGTATTTAGAAAAGTGAAGAAGTAAAGTAAGAAAAGAAGAAGGAGTTTCAGTTTTAAGGAGTATGCTTGAGAAGTAATAAGTATTTAGAAAAGTGAAGAAGTGAAGTAAGAAAAGAAGATAGAATTTCAGTTTTAAGGAGTATGCTTTGGGAAGTAATAAGTATTTAGAAAAGTGAATAAGTAAAGTAAGAAAAGAAGAAAGAGTTTCAGTTTTCAGTAGTATGCTTGAGAAGTAATAAGTATTTAGAAAAGTGAAGAAATAATGTCAGAAAAGAAAAAAGAGTTTCAGTTTTCAGTAGTATGCTTTGGGAAGTAATAAGTATTTTTAAAAGTGAATAAGTGAAGTAAGAAAAGAAGATAGAATTTCAGTTTTAAGAATATGCTTTGGGAAGTAATAAGTATTTTTAAAAGTGAATAAGTAAAGTAAGAAAAGAAGATAGAATTTCAGTTTTCAGTAGTATGCTTGAGAAGTAATAAATATTTAGAAAAGTGAATAAGTAAAGTAAGAAAAGAAGAAAGAGTTTCAGTTTTCAGTAGTATGCTTTAAGAAGTATTAAGTATTTAGAAAAGTGAAGAAGTGAAGTAAGAAAAGAAGAAGGAGTTTCAGTTTTAAGTAGTATGCTTTAAGAAGTATTAAGTATTTAGAAAAGTGAAGAAGTGAAGTAAGAAAAGAAGAAGGAGTTTCAGTTTTAAGTAGTATGCTTTGAGAAGTTATAAGTATTTTGAAAAGTGAATAAGTAAAGTAAGAAAAGAAGAAAGAGTTTCAGTTTTCAGTAGTATGCTTGAGAAGTAATAAATATTTAGAAAAGTGAAGAAGTAAAGTAAGAAAAGAAGATAGAATTTCAGTTTTAAGGAGTATGCTTTGAGAAGAAATAAGTATTTTGAAAAGTGAAGAAGTAAAGTAAGAAAAGAAGATAGAATTTCAGTTTTCAGTAGTATGCTTGAGAAGTAATAAATATTTAGAAAAGTGAAGAAGTAAAGTAAGAAAAGAAGATAGAATTTCAGTTTTAAGGAGTATGCTTGAGAAGTAATAAGTATTTTGAAAAGTGAAGAAGTGAAATAGAAAAGAAGAAAGAATTTCAGTTTTAAGTAGTATGCTTTGAGAAGTATTAAGTATTTAGAAAAGTGAAGAAGTGAAGTAAGAAAAGAAGAAAGAGTTTCAGTTTTCAGTAGTATGCTTGAGAAGTAATAAGTATTTAGAAAAGTGAATAAGTAAAGTAAGAAAAGAAGAAGGAGTTTCAGTTTTAAGTAGTATGCTTTGAGAAGTTATAAGTATTTTGAAAAGTGAATAAGTAAAGTAAGAAAAGAAGAAAGAGTTTCAGTTTTCAGTAGTATGCTTTGGGAAGTAATAAGTATTTTTAAAAGTGAATAAGTGAAGTAAGAAAAGAAGATAGAATTTCAGTTTTAAGGAGTATGCTTTGAGAAGAAATAAGTATTTTGAAAAGTGAAGAAGTAAAGTAAGAAAAGAAGATAGAATTTCAGTTTTCAGTAGTATGCTTTGGGAAGTAATAAGTATTTTGAAAAGTGAAGAAATAATGTCAGAAAAGAAGAAAGAGTTTCAGTTTTAAGGAGTATGCTTGAGAAGTAATAAGTATTTTGAAAAGTGAAGAAGTGAAATAGAAAAGAAGAAAGAATTTCAGTTTTAAGTAGTATGCTTTGAGAAGTATTAAGTATTTAGAAAAGTGAAGAAGTGAAGTAAGAAAAGAAGAAAGAGTTTCAGTTTTCAGTAGTATGCTTGAGAAGTAATAAGTATTTAGAAAAGTGAATAAGTAAAGTAAGAAAAGAAGAAAGAGTTTCAGTTTTCAGTAGTATGCTTGAGAAGTAATAAGTATTTAGAAAAGTGAATAAGTAGAGTAATAAAAGAAGATAGAATTTCAGTTTTAAAGAGTATGCTTTGAGAAGTAATAAGTATTTAGAAAAGTGAATAAGTAAAGTAAGAAAAGAAGATAGAATTTCAGTTTTAAGGAGTATGCTTTGAGATGTAATAAGTATTTAGAAAAGTGAATAAGTAAAGTAAGAAAAGAAGAAAGAATTTTAGTTTTGAGTAGTATGCTTTAAGAAGTATTAAGTATTTAGAAAAGTGAAGAAGTGAAGTAAGAAAAGAAGATAGAATTTCAGTTTTAAGGAGTATGCTTTGGGAAGTATTAAGTATTTTTAAAAGTGAATAAGTAAAGTAAGAAAAGAAGATAGAATTTCAGTTTTCAGTAGTATGCTTGAGAAGTAATAAGTATTTAGAAAAGTGAAGAAGTAAAGTAAGAAAAGAAGATAGAATTTCAGTTTTAAGGAGTATGCTTTGAGAAGAAATAAGTATTTTGAAAAGTGAAGAAGTAAAGTAAGAAAAGAAGATAGAATTTCAGTTTTAAGGAGTATGCTTTGGGAAGTAATAAGTATTTAGAAAAGTGAAGAAATAATGTCAGAAAAGAAGAAAGAGTTTCAGTTTTAAGGAGTATGCTTGAGAAGTAATAAGTATTTTGAAAAGTGAAGAAGTGAAATAGAAAAGAAGAAAGAATTTCAGTTTTAAGTAGTATGCTTTGAGAAGTATTAAGTATTTAGAAAAGTGAAGAAGTGAAGTAAGAAAAGAAGAAAGAGTTTCAGTTTTCAGTAGTATGCTTGAGAAGTAATAAGTATTTAGAAAAGTGAATAAGTAAAGTAAGAAAAGAAGAAAGAGTTTCAGTTTTCAGTAGTATGCTTGAGAAGTAATAAGTATTTAGAAAAGTGAAGAAGTAAAGTAAGAAAAGAAGAAAGAATTTTAGTTTTAAGGAGTATGCTTTGAGAAGTAATAAGTATTTTTAAAAGTGAATAAGTAAAGTAAGAAAAGAAGATAGAATTTCAGTTTTAAGGAGTATGCTTTGGGAAGTAATAAGTATTTTTAAAAGTGAATAAGTAAAGTAAGAAAAGAAGAAAGAATTTTAGTTTTAAGGAGTATGCTTTGAGAAGTATTAAGTATTTTTAAAAGTGAATAAGTAAAGTAAGAAAAGAAGATAGAATTTCAGTTTTAAGGAGTATGCTTTGGGAAGTAATAAGTATTTTGAAAAGTGAAGAAGTAAAGTAAGAAAAGAAGATAGAGTTTCAGTTTTAAGGAGTATGCTTTGGGAAGTAATAAGTATTTTTAAAAGTGAATAAGTAAAGTAAGAAAAGAAGAAAGAGTTTCAGTTTTCAGTAGTATGCTTGAGAAGTAATAAGTATTTAGAAAAGTGAATAAGTAAAGTAAGAAAAGAAGAAAGAATTTTAGTTTTGAGTAGTATGCTTTAAGAAGTATTAAGTATTTAGAAAAGTGAATAAGTAAAGTAAGAAAAGAAGATAGAATTTCAGTTTTAAGGAGTATGCTTTAAGAAGTATTAAGTATTTTTAAAAGTGAAGAAGTAAAGTAAGAAAAGAAGATAGAATTTCAGTTTTAAGGAGTATGCTTTGAGAAGTAATAAGTAATTAAAAAAGGGAAGAAGTGAAGTAAGAAAAGAAGAAAGAATTTCAGTTTTCAGTAGTATGCTTGAGAAGTAATAAGTATTTTGAAAAGTGAATAAGTAAAGTAAGAAAAGAAGAAAGAGTTTCAGTTTTAAGTAGTATGCTTTAAGAAGTATTAAGTATTTAGAAAAGTGAAGAAGTGAAGTAAGAAAAGAAGAAGGAGTTTCAGTTTTAAGTAGTATGCTTTGAGAATTATAAGTATTTTGAAAAGTGAATAAGTGAAGTAAGAAAAGAAGAAGAATTTTAGTTTTAAGGAGTATGCTTTAAAAAGTAATAAGTATTTAGAAAAGTGAAGAAGTGAAGTAAGAAAAGAAGATAGAATTTCAGTTTTAAGGAGTATGCTTTGGGAAGTAATAAGTATTTTGAAAAGTGAAGAAGTGAAGTAAGAAAAGAAGAAAGAGTTTCAGTTTTCAGTAGTATGCTTGAGAAGTAATAAGTATTTAGAAAAGTGAATAAGTAAAGTAAGAAAAGAAGAAAGAATTTTAGTTTTGAGTAGTATGCTTTAAGAAGTATTAAGTATTTAGAAAAGTGAAGAAGTGAAGTAAGAAAAGAAGATAGAATTTCAGTTTTAAGGAGTATGCTTTGGGAAGTATTAAGTATTTTTAAAAGTGAATAAGTAAAGTAAGAAAAGAAGATAGAATTTCAGTTTTCAGTAGTATGCTTGAGAAGTAATAAATATTTAGAAAAGTGAAGAAGTAAAGTAAGAAAAGAAGATAGAATTTCAGTTTTAAGGAGTATGCTTTGAGAAGAAATAAGTATTTTGAAAAGTGAAGAAGTAAAGTAAGAAAAGAAGATAGAATTTCAGTTTTAAGGAGTATGCTTTGGGAAGTAATAAGTATTTTGAAAAGTGAAGAAATAATGTCAGAAAAGAAGAAAGAGTTTCAGTTTTAAGGAGTATGCTTGAGAAGTAATAAGTATTTTGAAAAGTGAAGAAGTGAAATAGAAAAGAAGAAAGAATTTCAGTTTTAAGTAGTATGCTTTGAGAAGTATTAAGTATTTAGAAAAGTGAAGAAGTGAAGTAAGAAAAGAAGAAAGAGTTTCAGTTTTAAGGAGTATGCTTTGAGAAGTATTAAGTATTTAGAAAAGTGAATAAGTAAAGTAAGAAAAGAAGAAAGAGTTTCAGTTTTCAGTAGTATGCTTGAGAAGTAATAAGTATTTAGAAAAGTGAATAAGTAGAGTAATAAAAGAAGATAGAATTTCAGTTTTAAAGAGTATGCTTTGAGAAGTAATAAGTATTTAGAAAAGTGAATAAGTAAAGTAAGAAAAGAAGATAGAATTTCAGTTTTAAGGAGTATGCTTTGAGATGTAATAAGTATTTAGAAAAGTGAATAAGTAAAGTAAGAAAAGAAGAAAGAATTTTAGTTTTGAGTAGTATGCTTTAAGAAGTATTAAGTATTTAGAAAAGTGAAGAAGTGAAGTAAGAAAAGAAGATAGAATTTCAGTTTTAAGGAGTATGCTTTGGGAAGTATTAAGTATTTTTAAAAGTGAATAAGTAAAGTAAGAAAAGAAGATAGAATTTCAGTTTTAAGTAGTATGCTTTGAGAAGTATTAAGTATTTAGAAAAGTGAAGAAGTGAAGTAAGAAAAGAAGATAGAATTTCAGTTTTAAGGAGTATGCTTTGAGAAGAAATAAGTATTTTGAAAAGTGAAGAAGTAAAGTAAGAAAAGAAGATAGAATTTCAGTTTTAAGGAGTATGCTTTGGGAAGTAATAAGTATTTAGAAAAGTGAAGAAATAATGTCAGAAAAGAAGAAAGAGTTTCAGTTTTAAGGAGTATGCTTGAGAAGTAATAAGTATTTTGAAAAGTGAAGAAGTGAAATAGAAAAGAAGAAAGAATTTCAGTTTTAAGTAGTATGCTTTGAGAAGTATTAAGTATTTAGAAAAGTGAAGAAGTGAAGTAAGAAAAGAAGAAAGAGTTTCAGTTTTCAGTAGTATGCTTGAGAAGTAATAAGTATTTAGAAAAGTGAATAAGTAAAGTAAGAAAAGAAGAAAGAGTTTCAGTTTTCAGTAGTATGCTTGAGAAGTAATAAGTATTTAGAAAAGTGAATAAGTAGAGTAATAAAAGAAGATAGAATTTCAGTTTTAAAGAGTATGCTTTGAGAAGTAATAAGTATTTAGAAAAGTGAATAAGTAAAGTAAGAAAAGAAGATAGAATTTCAGTTTTAAGGAGTATGCTTTGAGATGTAATAAGTATTTAGAAAAGTGAATAAGTAAAGTAAGAAAAGAAGATAGAATTTCAGTTTTAAGGAGTATGCTTGAGAAGTAATAAGTATTTAGAAAAGTGAATAAGTAAAGTAAGAAAAGAAGATAGAATTTCAGTTTTAAGGAGTATGTTTTGGGAAGTAATAAGTATTTAGAAAAGTGAAGAAGTGAAGTAAGAAAAGAAGAAAGAGTTTCAGTTTTCAGTAGTATGCTTGAGAAGTAATAAGTATTTAGAAAAGTGAAGAAGTAAAGTAAGAAAAGAATATAGAATTTCAGTTTTAAGGAGTATGCTTTGAGATGTAATAAGTATTTAGAAAAGTGAATAAGTAAAGTAAGAAAAGAAGAAAGAATTTTAGTTTTGAGTAGTATGCTTTAAGAAGTATTAAGTATTTAGAAAAGTGAAGAAGTGAAGTAAGAAAAGAAGATAGAATTTCAGTTTTAAGGAGTATGCTTTGGGAAGTATTAAGTATTTTTAAAAGTGAATAAGTAAAGTAAGAAAAGAAGATAGAATTTCAGTTTTCAGTAGTATGCTTGAGAAGTAATAAGTATTTAGAAAAGTGAATAAGTAGAGTAATAAAAGAAGATAGAATTTCAGTTTTAAGTAGTATGCTTTGAGAAGTATTAAGTATTTAGAAAAGTGAAGAAGTGAAGTAAGAAAAGAAGAAAGAGTTTCAGTTTTCAGTAGTATGCTTGAGAAGTAATAAGTATTTAGAAAAGTGAATAAGTAAAGTAAGAAAAGAAGAAAGAGTTTCAGTTTTCAGTAGTATGCTTGAGAAGTAATAAGTATTTAGAAAAGTGAATAAGTAAAGTAAGAAAAGAAGAAAGAATTTCAGTTTTAAAGAGTATGCTTTGAGAAGTAATAAGTATTTTGAAAAGTGAAGAAGTGAAGTAAGAAAAGAAGAAAGAGTTTCAGTTTTCAGTAGTATGCTTGAGAAGTAATAAGTATTTAGAAAAGTGAATAAGTAAAGTAAGAAAAGAAAAAAGAGTTTCAGTTTTAAGTAGTATGCTTTAAGAAGTAATAAGTATTTAGAAAAGTGAAGAAGTGAAGTAAGAAAAGAAGATAGAATTTCAGTTTTAAGGAGTATGCTTTGAGAAGTAATAAGTATTTTTAAAAGTGAAGAAGTGAAGTAAGAAAAGAAGATAGAATTTCAGTTTTAAGAATATGCTTTGGGAAGTAATAAGTATTTTTAAAAGTGAAGAAGTAAAGTAAGAAAAGAATATAGAATTTCAGTTTTAAGGAGTATGCTTTGGGAAGTAATAAGTATTTAGAAAAGTGAATAAGTAAAGTAAGAAAAGAAGAAAGAGTTTCAGTTTTCAGTAGTATGCTTGAGAAGTAATAAGTATTTAGAAAAGTGAAGAAATAATGTCAGAAAAGAAAAAAGAGTTTCAGTTTTAAGTAGTATGCTTTAAGAAGTAATAAGTATTTAGAAAAGTGAAGAAGTGAAGTAAGAAAAGAAGATAGAATTTCATTTTTAAGGAGTATGCTTTTAGAAGTATTAAGTATTTTTAAAAGTGAATAAGTAAAGTAAGAAAAGAAGATAGAATTTCAGTTTTAAGGAGTATGCTTTGGGAAGTAATAAGTATTTTGAAAAGTGAATAAGTAAAGTAAGAAAAGAAGATAGAATTTCAGTTTTAAGGAGTATGCTTTGGGAAGTAATAAGTATTTAGAAAAGTGAATAAGTAAAGTAAGAAAAGAAGAAAGAATTTTAGTTTCAAGGAGTATGCTTTGAGAAGTAATAAGTATTTTTAAAAGTGAAGAAATAATGTCAGAAAAGAAGAAAGAGTTTCAGTTTTAAGGAGTATGCTTGAGAAGTAATAAGTATTTTTAAAAGTGAAGAAGTAAAGTAAGAAAAGAAGAAAGAATTTCAGTTTTCAGTAGTATGCTTGAGAAGTATTAAGTATTTAGAAAAGTGAATAAGTAGAGTAATAAAAGAAGATAGAATTTCAGTTTTAAGGAGTATGCTTTGGGAAGTAATAAGTATTTTGAAAAGTGAATAAGTAAAGTAAGAAAAGAAGATAGAATTTCAGTTTTAAGGAGTATGCTTTGAGAAGTAATAAGTATTTAGAAAAGTGAAGAAGTAAAGTAAGAAAAGAAGAAAGAATTTCAGTTTTCAGTAGTATGCTTGAGAAGTATTAAGTATTTAGAAAAGTGGATAAGTAGAGTAATAAAAGAAGATAGAATTTCAGTTTTAAGGAGTATGCTTTGGGAAGTAATAAGTATTTTTAAAAGTGAATAAGTAAAGTAAGAAAAGAAGATAGAATTTCAGTTTTAAGGAGTATGCTTTGAGAAGTAATAAGTATTTAGAAAAGTGAAGAAGTAAAGTAAGAAAAGAAGATAGAATTTCAGTTTTCAGTAGTATGCTTGAGAAGTAATAAGTATTTTTAAAAGTGAAGAAGTGAAGTAAGAAAAGAAGATAGAATTTCAGTTTTAAGGAGTATGCTTTGGGAAGTAATAAGTATTTAGAAAAGTGAATAAGTAAAGTAAGAAAAGAAGAAAGAGTTTCAGTTTTCAGTAGTATGCTTGAGAAGTAATAAGTATTTAGAAAAGTGAAGAAATAATGTCAGAAAAGAAAAAAGAGTTTCAGTTTTCAGTAGTATGCTTTGGGAAGTAATAAGTATTTTTAAAAGTGAATAAGTGAAGTAAGAAAAGAAGAAGGAGTTTCAGTTAAAAGGAGTATGCTTTGAGAAGTAATAAGTATTTTTAAAAGTGAAGAAGTAAAGTAAGAAAAGAATATAGAATTTCAGTTTTAAGGAGTATGCTTTGGGAAGTAATAAGTATTTAGAAAAGTGAATAAGTAAAGTAAGAAAAGAAGAAAGAGTTTCAGTTTTCAGTAGTATGCTTGAGAAGTAATAAGTATTTAGAAAAGTGAAGAAATAATGTCAGAAAAGAAAAAAGAGTTTCAGTTTTAAGTAGTATGCTTTAAGAAGTAATAAGTATTTAGAAAAGTGAAGAAGTGAAGTAAGAAAAGAAGATAGAATTTCAGTTTTAAGGAGTATGCTTTTAGAAGTATTAAGTATTTTTAAAAGTGAATAAGTAAAGTAAGAAAAGAAGATAGAATTTCAGTTTTAAGAAGTATGCTTTGGGAAGTAATAAGTATTTTGAAAAGTGAAGAAGTGAAATAGAAAAGAAGAAGGAGTTTCAGTTTTAACAGTATGCTTTGAGAAGTATTAAGTATTTAGAAAAGTGAATAAGTAAAGTAAGAAAAGAAGAAAGAATTTTAGTTTCAAGGAGTATGCTTTGAGAAGTAATAAGTATTTTTAAAAGTGAAGAAATAATGTCAGAAAAGAAGAAAGAGTTTCAGTTTTAAGGAGTATGCTTGAGAAGTAATAAGTATTTAGAAAAGTGAAGAAGTAAAGTAAGAAAAGAAGAAAGAGTTTCAGTTTTCAGTAGTATGCTTGAGAAGTAATAAGTATTTAGAAAAGTGAATAAGTAAAGTAAGAAAAGAAGAAAGAATTTCAGTTTTAAAGAGTATGCTTTGAGAAGTAATAAGTATTTTGAAAAGTGAAGAAGTGAAGTAAGAAAAGAAGAAAGAGTTTCAGTTTTCAGTAGTATGCTTGAGAAGTAATAAGTATTTAGAAAAGTGAATAAGTAAAGTAAGAAAAGAAAAAAGAGTTTCAGTTTTAAGTAGTATGCTTTAAGAAGTAATAAGTATTTAGAAAAGTGAAGAAGTGAAGTAAGAAAAGAAGATAGAATTTCAGTTTTAAGGAGTATGCTTTGAGAAGTAATAAGTATTTTTAAAAGTGAAGAAGTGAAGTAAGAAAAGAAGATAGAATTTCAGTTTTAAGAATATGCTTTGGGAAGTAATAAGTATTTTTAAAAGTGAAGAAGTAAAGTAAGAAAAGAATATAGAATTTCAGTTTTAAGGAGTATGCTTTGGGAAGTAATAAGTATTTAGAAAAGTGAATAAGTAAAGTAAGAAAAGAAGAAAGAGTTTCAGTTTTCAGTAGTATGCTTGAGAAGTAATAAGTATTTAGAAAAGTGAAGAAATAATGTCAGAAAAGAAAAAAGAGTTTCAGTTTTAAGTAGTATGCTTTAAGAAGTAATAAGTATTTAGAAAAGTGAAGAAGTGAAGTAAGAAAAGAAGATAGAATTTCATTTTTAAGGAGTATGCTTTTAGAAGTATTAAGTATTTTTAAAAGTGAATAAGTAAAGTAAGAAAAGAAGATAGAATTTCAGTTTTAAGGAGTATGCTTTGGGAAGTAATAAGTATTTTGAAAAGTGAATAAGTAAAGTAAGAAAAGAAGATAGAATTTCAGTTTTAAGGAGTATGCTTTGGGAAGTAATAAGTATTTAGAAAAGTGAATAAGTAAAGTAAGAAAAGAAGAAAGAATTTTAGTTTCAAGGAGTATGCTTTGAGAAGTAATAAGTATTTTTAAAAGTGAAGAAATAATGTCAGAAAAGAAGAAAGAGTTTCAGTTTTAAGGAGTATGCTTGAGAAGTAATAAGTATTTTTAAAAGTGAAGAAGTAAAGTAAGAAAAGAAGAAAGAATTTCAGTTTTCAGTAGTATGCTTGAGAAGTATTAAGTATTTAGAAAAGTGAATAAGTAGAGTAATAAAAGAAGATAGAATTTCAGTTTTAAGGAGTATGCTTTGGGAAGTAATAAGTATTTTGAAAAGTGAATAAGTAAAGTAAGAAAAGAAGATAGAATTTCAGTTTTAAGGAGTATGCTTTGAGAAGTAATAAGTATTTAGAAAAGTGAAGAAGTAAAGTAAGAAAAGAAGATAGAATTTCAGTTTTAAGGAGTATGCTTTGAGAAGTAATAAGTATTTAGAAAAGTGAATAAGTAGAGTAATAAAAGAAGAAAGAGTTTCAGTTTTAAGGAGTATGCTTGAGAAGTAATAAGTATTTAGAAAAGTGAAGAAGTAAAGTAAGAAAAGAAGAAAGAGTTTCAGTTTTCAGTAGTATGCTTGAGAAGTAATAAGTATTTAGAAAAGTGAAGAAATAAAGTAAGAAAAGAAGAAAGAATTTCAGTTTTAAGGAGTATGCTTTAAGAAGTATTAAGTATTTTTAAAAGTGAATAAGTAAAGTAAGAAAAGAAGAAGGAGTTTCAGTTTTAAGGAGTATGCTTTGAGAAGTAATAAGTATTTTTAAAAGTGAATAAGTAGAGTAATAAAAGAAGATAGAATTTCAGTTTTAAGGAGTATGCTTTGAGAAGTATTAAGTATTTTTAAAAGTGAATAAGTAAAGTAAGAAAAGAAGAAAGAATTTCAGTTTTAAGGAGTATGCTTGAGAAGTAATAAGTATTTTTAAAAGTGAAGAAGTGAAGTAAAGAAGAAGGAGTTTCAGTTAAAACGAGTATTCTTTGAGAAGTAATAAGTATTTAGAAAAGTGAAGAAGTAAAGTAAGAAAAGAAGATAGAATTTCAGTTTTCAGTAGTATGCTTGAGAAGTAATAAGTATTTAGAAAAGTGAAGAAGTAAAGTAAGAAAAGAAGAAAGAGTTTCAGTTTTAAGGAGTATGCTTTGAGAAGTATTAAGTATTTAGAAAAGTGAAGAAATAATGTCAGAAAAGAAAAAAAAGTTTCAGTTTTAAGGAGTATGCTTTGAGAAGTAATAAGTATTTAGAAAAGTGAAGAAGTAAAGTAAGAAAAGAAGATAGAATTTCAGTTTTCAGTAGTATGCTTGAGAAGTAATAAGTATTTAGAAAAGTGAATAAGTAGAGTAATAAAAGAAGAAAGAGTTTCAGTTTTAAGGAGTATGCTTGAGAAGTAATAAGTATTTAGAAAAGTGAATAAGTAAAGTAAGAAAAGAAGAAAGAGTTTCAGTTTTCAGTAGTATGCTTTGGGAAGTAATAAGTATTTAGAAAAGTGAATAAGTAAAGTAAGAAAAGAAGAAAGAATTTCAGTTTTCAGTAGTATGCTTTGGGAAGTAATAAGTATTTTTAAAAGTGAATAAGTGAAGTAAGAAAAGAAGAAGGAGTTTCAGTTAAAAGGAGTATGCTTTGAGAAGTAATAAGTATTTTTAAAAGTGAAGAAGTAAAGTAAGAAAAGAATATAGAATTTCAGTTTTAAGGAGTATGCTTTGGGAAGTAATAAGTATTTAGAAAAGTGAATAAGTAAAGTAAGAAAAGAAGAAAGAGTTTCAGTTTTCAGTAGTATGCTTGAGAAGTAATAAGTATTTAGAAAAGTGAAGAAATAATGTCAGAAAAGAAAAAAGAGTTTCAGTTTTAAGTAGTATGCTTTAAGAAGTAATAAGTATTTAGAAAAGTGAAGAAGTGAAGTAAGAAAAGAAGATAGAATTTCAGTTTTAAGGAGTATGCTTTTAGAAGTATTAAGTATTTTTAAAAGTGAATAAGTAAAGTAAGAAAAGAAGATAGAATTTCAGTTTTAAGAAGTATGCTTTGGGAAGTAATAAGTATTTTGAAAAGTGAAGAAGTGAAATAGAAAAGAAGAAGGAGTTTCAGTTTTAACAGTATGCTTTGAGAAGTATTAAGTATTTAGAAAAGTGAATAAGTAAAGTAAGAAAAGAAGAAAGAATTTTAGTTTTCAGTAGTATGCTTGAGAAGTAATAAGTATTTAGAAAAGTGAAGAAATAATGTCAGAAAAGAAGAAAGAGTTTCAGTTTTAAGGAGTATGCTTGAGAAGTAATAAGTATTTAGAAAAGTGAAGAAGTAAAGTAAGAAAAGAAGAAAGAATTTCAGTTTTCAGTAGTATGCTTGAGAAGTATTAAGTATTTAGAAAAGTGGATAAGTAGAGTAATAAAAGAAGATAGAATTTCAGTTTTAAGGAGTATGCTTTGGGAAGTAATAAGTATTTTGAAAAGTGAATAAGTAAAGTAAGAAAAGAAGATAGAATTTCAGTTTTAAGGAGTATGCTTTGAGAAGTAATAAGTATTTAGAAAAGTGAAGAAGTAAAGTAAGAAAAGAAGATAGAATTTCAGTTTTCAGTAGTATGCTTGAGAAGTAATAAGTATTTAGAAAAGTGAATAAGTAGAGTAATAAAAGAAGAAAGAGTTTCAGTTTTAAGGAGTATGCTTGAGAAGTAATAAGTATTTAGAAAAGTGAAGAAGTAAAGTAAGAAAAGAAGATAGAATTTCAGTTTTAAGGAGTATGCTTTGTGAAATAATTAGAATTTAAAAAAGTGAATAAGTAAAGTAAGAAAAGAAGATAGAATTTTAGTTTCAAGGAGTATGCTTTGAGAAGTAATAAGTATTTTTAAAAGTGAAGAAGTGAAGTAAGAAAAGAAGATAGAATTTCAGTTTTAAGGAGTATGCTTTGAGAAGTAATAAGTATTTTTAAAAGTGAAGAAGTGAAGTAAAGAAGAAAGAGTTTCAGTTTTCAGTAGTATGCTTGAGAAGTAATAAGTATTTAGAAAAGTGAAGAAATAAAGTAAGAAAAGAAGAAAGAATTTCAGTTTTAAGGAGTATGCTTTAAGAAGTATTAAGTATTTTTAAAAGTGAATAAGTAAAGTAAGAAAAGAAGAAGGAGTTTCAGTTTTAAGGAGTATGCTTTGAGAAGTAATAAGTATTTTTAAAAGTGAATAAGTAGAGTAATAAAAGAAGATAGAATTTCAGTTTTAAGGAGTATGCTTTGAGAAGTATTAAGTATTTTTAAAAGTGAATAAGTAAAGTAAGAAAAGAAGAAAGAATTTTAGTTTCAAGGAGTATGCTTTGAGAAGTAATAAGTATTTTTAAAAGTGAATAAGTAAAGTAAGAAAAGAAGAAGGAGTTTCAGTTTTAAGGAGTATGCTTGAGAAGTAATAAGTATTTAGAAAAGTGAAGAAGTAAAGTAAGAAAAGAAGAAAGAATTTCAGTTTTAAGGAGTATGCTTTGAGAAGTATTAAGTATTTTTAAAAGTGAATAAGTAAAGTAAGAAAAGAAGAAAGAATTTTAGTTTCAAGGAGTATGCTTTGAGAAGTAATAAGTATTTTTAAAAGTGAAGAAGTGAAGTAAGAAAAGAAGATAGAATTTCAGTTTTAAGGAGTATGCTTTGAGAAGTAATAAGTATTTAGAAAAGTGAAGAAGTAAAGTAAGAAAAGAAGATAGAATTTCAGTTTTCAGTAGTATGCTTGAGAAGTAATAAGTATTTAGAAAAGTGAATAAGTAGAGTAATAAAAGAAGAAAGAGTTTCAGTTTTAAGGAGTATGCTTGAGAAGTAATAAGTATTTAGAAAAGTGAAGAAGTAAAGTAAGAAAAGAAGAAAGAGTTTCAGTTTTAAGGAGTATGCTTTAAGAAGTATTAAGTATTTTTAAAAGTGAATAAGTAAAGTAAGAAAAGAAGAAGGAGTTTCAGTTTTAAGGAGTATGCTTTGAGAAGTAATAAGTATTTTTAAAAGTGAAGAAGTAAAGTAAGAAAAGAAGATAGAATTTCAGTTTTAAGTCGTATTATTTGAGAAGTAATAAGTTGATAGAAAAGTGAAGAAGTAAAGTAAGAAAAGAAGATATAATTTCAGTTTTTAGGAGTATGCTTTGAGAAGTAATAAGTATTTAGAAAAGTGAAGAAGTAAAGTAAGAAAAGAAGATAGAATTTCAGTTTTAAGGAGTATGCTTTGAGAAGTATTAAGTATTTTTAAAAGTGAATAAGTAAAGTAAGAAAAGAAGAAAGAATTTTAGTTTCAAGGAGTATGCTTTGAGAAGTAATAAGTATTTTTAAAAGTGAAGAAATAATGTCAGAAAAGAAGAAAGAGTTTCAGTTTTAAGGAGTATGCTTGAGAAGTAATAAGTATTTAGAAAAGTGAAGAAGTAAAGTAAGAAAAGAAGAAAGAATTTCAGTTTTCAGTAGTATGCTTGAGAAGTAATAAGTATTTAGAAAAGTGAATAAGTAGAGTAATAAAAGAAGAAAGAGTTTCAGTTTTAAGGAGTATGCTTGAGAAGTAATAAGTATTTAGAAAAGTGAATAAGTAAAGTAAGAAAAGAAGAAAGAGTTTCAGTTTTCAGTAGTATGCTTGAGAAGTAATAAGTATTTAGAAAAGTGAAGAAATAATGTCAGAAAAGAAGATAGAATTTCAGTTTTCAGTAGTATGCTTTGGGAAGTAATAAGTATTTTTAAAAGTGAATAAGTGAAGTAAGAAAAGAAGAAGGAGTTTCAGTTAAAAGGAGTATGCTTTGAGAAGTAATAAGTATTTTTAAAAGTGAAGAAGTAAAGTAAGAAAAGAATATAGAATTTCAGTTTTAAGGAGTATGCTTTGGGAAGTAATAAGTATTTAGAAAAGTGAATAAGTAAAGTAAGAAAAGAAGAAAGAGTTTCAGTTTTCAGTAGTATGCTTGAGAAGTAATAAGTATTTAGAAAAGTGAAGAAATAATGTCAGAAAAGAAAAAAGAGTTTCAGTTTTAAGTAGTATGCTTTAAGAAGTAATAAGTATTTAGAAAAGTGAAGAAGTGAAGTAAGAAAAGAAGATAGAATTTCAGTTTTAAGGAGTATGCTTTTAGAAGTATTAAGTATTTTTAAAAGTGAATAAGTAAAGTAAGAAAAGAAGATAGAATTTCAGTTTTAAGAAGTATGCTTTGGGAAGTAATAAGTATTTTGAAAAGTGAAGAAGTGAAATAGAAAAGAAGAAGGAGTTTCAGTTTTAACAGTATGCTTTGAGAAGTATTAAGTATTTAGAAAAGTGAATAAGTAAAGTAAGAAAAGAACAAAGAATTTTAGTTTTCAGTAGTATGCTTGAGAAGTAATAAGTATTTAGAAAAGTGAAGAAATAATGTCAGAAAAGAAGAAAGAGTTTCAGTTTTAAGGAGTATGCTTGAGAAGTAATAAGTATTTAGAAAAGTGAAGAAGTAAAGTAAGAAAAGAAGAAAGAATTTCAGTTTTCAGTAGTATGCTTGAGAAGTATTAAGTATTTAGAAAAGTGGATAAGTAGAGTAATAAAAGAAGATAGAATTTCAGTTTTAAGGAGTATGCTTTGGGAAGTAATAAGTATTTTTAAAAGTGAATAAGTAAAGTAAGAAAAGAAGATAGAATTTCAGTTTTAAGGAGTATGCTTTGAGAAGTAATAAGTATTTAGAAAAGTGAAGAAGTAAAGTAAGAAAAGAAGATAGAATTTCAGTTTTCAGTAGTATGCTTGAGAAGTAATAAGTATTTAGAAAAGTGAATAAGTAGAGTAATAAAAGAAGAAAGAGTTTCAGTTTTAAGGAGTATGCTTGAGAAGTAATAAGTATTTAGAAAAGTGAAGAAGTAAAGTAAGAAAAGAAGATAGAATTTCAGTTTTAAGGAGTATGCTTTGTGAAATAATTAGAATTTAAAAAAGTGAATAAGTAAAGTAAGAAAAGAAGATAGAATTTTAGTTTCAAGGAGTATGCTTTGAGAAGTAATAAGTATTTTTAAAAGTGAAGAAGTGAAGTAAGAAAAGAAGATAGAATTTCAGTTTTAAGGAGTATGCTTTGAGAAGTAATAAGTATTTTTAAAAGTGAAGAAGTGAAGTAAAGAAGAAAGAGTTTCAGTTTTCAGTAGTATGCTTGAGAAGTAATAAGTATTTAGAAAAGTGAAGAAATAAAGTAAGAAAAGAAGAAAGAATTTCAGTTTTAAGGAGTATGCTTTAAGAAGTATTAAGTATTTTTAAAAGTGAATAAGTAAAGTAAGAAAAGAAGAAGGAGTTTCAGTTTTAAGGAGTATGCTTTGAGAAGTAATAAGTATTTTTAAAAGTGAATAAGTAGAGTAATAAAAGAAGATAGAATTTCAGTTTTAAGGAGTATGCTTTGAGAAGTATTAAGTATTTTTAAAAGTGAATAAGTAAAGTAAGAAAAGAAGAAAGAATTTTAGTTTCAAGGAGTATGCTTTGAGAAGTAATAAGTATTTTTAAAAGTGAATAAGTAAAGTAAGAAAAGAAGAAGGAGTTTCAGTTTTAAGGAGTATGCTTGAGAAGTAATAAGTATTTAGAAAAGTGAAGAAGTAAAGTAAGAAAAGAAGAAAGAATTTCAGTTTTAAGGAGTATGCTTTGAGAAGTATTAAGTATTTTTAAAAGTGAATAAGTAAAGTAAGAAAAGAAGAAAGAATTTTAGTTTCAAGGAGTATGCTTTGAGAAGTAATAAGTATTTTTAAAAGTGAAGAAGTGAAGTAAGAAAAGAAGATAGAATTTCAGTTTTAAGGAGTATGCTTTGAGAAGTAATAAGTATTTAGAAAAGTGAAGAAGTAAAGTAAGAAAAGAAGATAGAATTTCAGTTTTCAGTAGTATGCTTGAGAAGTAATAAGTATTTAGAAAAGTGAATAAGTAGAGTAATAAAAGAAGATAGAATTTCAGTTTTAAGGAGTATGCTTTGAGAAGTATTAAGTATTTAGAAAAGTGAAGAAGTAAAGTAAGAAAAGAAGAAAGAGTTTCAGTTTTAAGGAGTATGCTTTAAGAAGTATTAAGTATTTTTAAAAGTGAATAAGTAAAGTAAGAAAAGAAGAAGGAGTTTCAGTTTTAAGGAGTATGCTTTGAGAAGTAATAAGTATTTTTAAAAGTGAAGAAGTAAAGTAAGAAAAGAAGATAGAATTTCAGTTTTAAGTCGTATTATTTGAGAAGTAATAAGTTGATAGAAAAGTGAAGAAGTAAAGTAAGAAAAGAAGATATAATTTCAGTTTTTAGGAGTATGCTTTGAGAAGTAATAAGTATTTAGAAAAGTGAAGAAGTAAAGTAAGAAAAGAAGATAGAATTTCAGTTTTAAGGAGTATGCTTTGAGAAGTATTAAGTATTTTTAAAAGTGAATAAGTAAAGTAAGAAAAGAAGAAAGAATTTTAGTTTCAAGGAGTATGCTTTGAGAAGTAATAAGTATTTTTAAAAGTGAAGAAATAATGTCAGAAAAGAAGAAAGAGTTTCAGTTTTAAGGAGTATGCTTGAGAAGTAATAAGTATTTAGAAAAGTGAAGAAGTAAAGTAAGAAAAGAAGAAAGAATTTCAGTTTTCAGTAGTATGCTTGAGAAGTATTAAGTATTTAGAAAAGTGAATAAGTAAAGTAAGAAAAGAAGATAGAATTTCAGTTTTAAGGAGTATGCTTTTAGAAGTATTAAGTATTTTTAAAAGTGAATAAGTAAAGTAAGAAAAGAAGATAGAATTTCAGTTTTAAGGAGTATGCTTTGGGAAGTAATAAGTATTTTGAAAAGTGAAGAAGTGAAATAGAAAAGAAGAAGGAGTTTCAGTTTTAACAGTATGCTTTGAGAAGTATTAAGTATTTAGAAAAGTGAATAAGTAAAGTAAGAAAAGAAGAAAGAATTTTAGTTTTAAGGAGTATGCTTTGAGAAGTAATAAGTATTTAGAAAAGGGAAGAAATGATGTCAGAAAAGAAGAAAGAGTTTCAGTTTTCTGTAGTATGCTTTGAGAAGTATTAAGTATTTAGAAAAGTGAAGAAGTAAAGTAAGAAAAGAAGATAGAATTTCAGTTAAAAGGAGTATGCTTTGAGAAGTAATAAGTATTTAGAAAAGTGAAGAAGTAAAGTAAGAAAAGAAGAAAGAATTTCAGTTTTCAGTAGTATGCTTGAGAAGTAATAAGTATTTAGAAAAGGGAAGAAATGATGTCAGAAAAGAAGAAAGAGTTTCAGTTTTCTGTAGTATGCTTTGAGAAGTATTAAGTATTTAGAAAAGTGAATAAGTAAAGTAAGAAAAGAAGATAGAATTTCAGTTTTAAGGAGTATGCTTTGGGAAGTAATAAGTATTTTGAAAAGTGAAGAAGTGAAATAGAAAAGAAGAAGGAGTTTCAGTTTTAACAGTATGCTTTGAGAAGTATTAAGTATTTAGAAAAGTGAATAAGTAAAGTAAGAAAAGAAGAAAGAATTTTAGTTTTAAGGAGTATGCTTTGAGAAGTAATAAGTATTTAGAAAAGGGAAGAAATGATGTCAGAAAAGAAGAAAGAGTTTCAGTTTTCTGTAGTATGCTTTGAGAAGTATTAAGTATTTAGAAAAGTGAAGAAGTAAAGTAAGAAAAGAAGATAGAATTTCAGTTAAAAGGAGTATGCTTTGAGAAGTAATAAGTATTTAGAAAAGTGAAGAAGTGAAGTAAGAAAAGAAGATAGAATTTCAGTTTTAAGGAGTATGCTTGAGAAGTAATAAGTATTTTTAAAAGTGAAGAAGTGAAGTAAAGAAGAAGGAGTTTCAGTTAAAAGGAGTATTCTTTGAGAAGTAATAAGTATTTAGAAAAGTGAAGAAGTAAAGTAAGAAAAGAAGATAGAATTTCAGTTTTCAGTAGTATGCTTGAGAAGTATTAAGTATTTAGAAAAGTGAATAAGTAAAGTAAGAAAAGAAGATAGAATTTCAGTTTTAAGGAGTATGCTTTGAGAAGTATTAAGTATTTAGAAAAGTGAAGAAATAATGTCAGAAAAGAAAAAAAAGTTTCAGTTTTAAGGAGTATGCTTTAAGAAGTAATAAGTATTTAGAAAAGTGAAGAAGTAAAGTAAGAAAAGAAGAAAGAGTTTCAGTTTTCAGTAGTATGCTTGAGAAGTAATAAGTATTTTTAAAAGTGAAGAAGTGAAGTAAGAAAAGAAGATAGAATTTCAGTTTTAAGGAGTATGCTTTGGGAAGTAATAAGTATTTAGAAAAGTGAATAAGTAAAGTAAGAAAAGAAGAAAGAGTTTCAGTTTTCAGTAGTATGCTTGAGAAGTAATAAGTATTTAGAAAAGTGAAGAAATAATGTCAGAAAAGAAAAAAGAGTTTCAGTTTTCAGTAGTATGCTTTGGGAAGTAATAAGTATTTTTAAAAGTGAATAAGTGAAGTAAGAAAAGAAGATAGAATTTCAGTTTTAAGAATATGCTTTGGGAAGTAATAAGTATTTTTAAAAGTGAAGAAGTAAAGTAAGAAAAGAATATAGAATTTCAGTTTTAAGGAGTATGCTTTGGGAAGTAATAAGTATTTAGAAAAGTGAATAAGTAAAGTAAGAAAAGAAGAAAGAGTTTCAGTTTTCAGTAGTATGCTTGAGAAGTAATAAGTATTTAGAAAAGTGAAGAAATAATGTCAGAAAAGAAAAAAGAGTTTCAGTTTTAAGTAGTATGCTTTAAGAAGTAATAAGTATTTAGAAAAGTGAAGAAGTGAAGTAAGAAAAGAAGATAGAATTTCAGTTTTAAGGAGTATGCTTTTAGAAGTATTAAGTATTTTTAAAAGTGAATAAGTAAAGTAAGAAAAGAAGATAGAATTTCAGTTTTAAGAAGTATGCTTTGGGAAGTAATAAGTATTTTGAAAAGTGAAGAAGTGAAATAGAAAAGAAGAAGGAGTTTCAGTTTTAACAGTATGCTTTGAGAAGTATTAAGTATTTAGAAAAGTGAATAAGTAAAGTAAGAAAAGAAGAAAGAATTTTAGTTTCAAGGAGTATGCTTTGAGAAGTAATAAGTATTTAGAAAAGTGAAGAAGTAAAGTAAGAAAAGAAGAAAGAGTTTCAGTTTTCAGTAGTATGCTTGAGAAGTAATAAGTATTTTTAAAAGTGAAGAAGTGAAGTAAGAAAAGAAGATAGAATTTCAGTTTTAAGGAGTATGCTTTGGGAAGTAATAAGTATTTAGAAAAGTGAATAAGTAAAGTAAGAAAAGAAGAAAGAGTTTCAGTTTTCAGTAGTATGCTTGAGAAGTAATAAGTATTTAGAAAAGTGAAGAAATAATGTCAGAAAAGAAAAAAGAGTTTCAGTTTTCAGTAGTATGCTTTGGGAAGTAATAAGTATTTTTAAAAGTGAATAAGTGAAGTAAGAAAAGAAGATAGAATTTCAGTTTTAAGAATATGCTTTGGGAAGTAATAAGTATTTTTAAAAGTGAAGAAGTAAAGTAAGAAAAGAATATAGAATTTCAGTTTTAAGGAGTATGCTTTGGGAAGTAATAAGTATTTAGAAAAGTGAATAAGTAAAGTAAGAAAAGAAGAAAGAGTTTCAGTTTTCAGTAGTATGCTTGAGAAGTAATAAGTATTTAGAAAAGTGAAGAAATAATGTCAGAAAAGAAAAAAGAGTTTCAGTTTTAAGTAGTATGCTTTAAGAAGTAATAAGTATTTTTAAAAGTGAATAAGTAAAGTAAGAAAAGAAGATAGAATTTCAGTTTTAAGAAGTATGCTTTGGGAAGTAATAAGTATTTTGAAAAGTGAAGAAGTGAAATAGAAAAGAAGAAGGAGTTTCAGTTTTAACAGTATGCTTTGAGAAGTATTAAGTATTTAGAAAAGTGAATAAGTAAAGTAAGAAAAGAAGAAAAAATTTTAGTTTCAAGGAGTATGCTTTGAGAAGTATTAAGTATTTAGAAAAGTGAATAAGTAAAGTAAGAAAAGAAGAAAGAATTTTAGTTTCAAGGAGTATGCTTTGAGAAGTAATAAGTATTTAGAAAAGTGAAGAAATAATGTCAGAAAAGAAGAAAGAGTTTCAGTTTTAAGGAGTATGCTTGAGAAGTAATAAGTATTTAGAAAAGTGAAGAAGTAAAGTAAGAAAAGAAGAAAGAATTTCAGTTTTCAGTAGTATGCTTGAGAAGTATTAAGTATTTAGAAAAGTGAATAAGTAGAGTAATAAAAGAAGATAGAATTTCAGTTTTAAGGAGTATGCTTTGGGAAGTAATAAGTATTTTGAAAAGTGAATAAGTAAAGTAAGAAAAGAAGATAGAATTTCAGTTTTAAGGAGTATGCTTTGAGAAGTAATAAGTATTTAGAAAAGTGAAGAAGTAAAGTAAGAAAAGAAGATAGAATTTCAGTTTTCAGTAGTATGCTTGAGAAGTAATAAGTATTTTTAAAAGTGAATAAGTAGAGTAATAAAAGAAGAAAGAGTTTCAGTTTTAAGGAGTATGCTTGAGAAGTAATAAGTATTTAGAAAGTGAAGAAGTAAAGTAAGAAAAGAAGAAAGAGTTTCAGTTTTCAGTAGTATGCTTGAGAAGTAATAAGTATTTAGAAAAGTGAAGAAATAAAGTAAGAAAAGAAGAAAGAATTTCAGTTTTAAGGAGTATGCTTTAAGAAGTATTAAGTATTTTTAAAAGTGAATAAGTAAAGTAAGAAAGAGAAGAGGAGTTTCAGTTTTAAGGAGTATGCTTTGAGAAGTAATAAGTATTTAGAAAAGTGAAGAAGTAGAGTAATAAAAGAAGAAAGAATTTCAGTTTTAAGGAGTATGCTTTGAGAAGTATTAAGTATTTTTAAAAGTGAATAAGTAAAGTAAGAAAAGAAGAAAGAATTTTAGTTTCAAGGAGTATGCTTTGAGAAGTAATAAGTATTTTTAAAAGTGAAGAAATAATGTCAGAAAAGAAGAAAGAGTTTCAGTTTTAAGGAGTATGCTTGAGAAGTAATAAGTATTTAGAAAAGTGAAGAAGTAAAGTAAGAAAAGAAGAAAGAATTTCAGTTTTAAGGAGTATGCTTTGAGAAGTATTAAGTATTTTTAAAAGTGAATAAGTAAAGTAAGAAAAGAAGAAAGAATTTTAGTTTCAAGGAGTATGCTTTGAGAAGTAATAAGTATTTTTAAAAGTGAAGAAGTGAAGTAAGAAAAGAAGATAGAATTTCAGTTTTAAGGAGTATGCTTTGAGAAGTAATAAGTATTTAGAAAAGTGAAGAAGTAAAGTAAGAAAAGAAGATAGAATTTCAGTTTTCAGTAGTATGCTTGAGAAGTAATAAGTATTTAGAAAAGTGAATAAGTAGAGTAATAAAAGAAGAAAGAGTTTCAGTTTTAAGGAGTATGCTTGAGAAGTAATAAGTATTTAGAAAAGTGAAGAAGTAAAGTAAGAAAAGAAGAAAGAGTTTCAGTTTTCAGTAGTATGCTTGAGAAGTAATAAGTATTTAGAAAAGTGAAGAAATAAAGTAAGAAAAGAAGAAAGAATTTCAGTTTTAAGGAGTATGCTTTAAGAAGTATTAAGTATTTTTAAAAGTGAATAAGTAAAGTAAGAAAAGAAGAAGGAGTTTCAGTTTTAAGGAGTATGCTTTGAGAAGTAATAAGTATTTTTAAAAGTGAATAAGTAGAGTAATAAAAGAAGATAGAATTTCAGTTTTAAGGAGTATGCTTTGAGAAGTATTAAGTATTTTTAAAAGTGAATAAGTAAAGTAAGAAAAGAAGAAAGAATTTTAGTTTCAAGGAGTATGCTTTGAGAAGTAATAAGTATTTTTAAAAGTGAAGAAATAATGTCAGAAAAGAAGAAAGAGTTTCAGTTTTAAGGAGTATGCTTGAGAAGTAATAAGTATTTAGAAAAGTGAAGAAGTAAAGTAAGAAAAGAAGAAAGAATTTCAGTTTTCAGTAGTATGCTTGAGAAGTATTAAGTATTTAGAAAAGTGAATAAGTAAAGTAAGAAAAGAAGATAGAATTTCAGTTTTAAGGAGTATGCTTTTAGAAGTATTAAGTATTTTTAAAAGTGAATAAGTAAAGTAAGAAAAGAAGATAGAATTTCAGTTTTAAGGAGTATGCTTTGGGAAGTAATAAGTATTTTGAAAAGTGAAGAAGTGAAATAGAAAAGAAGAAGGAGTTTCAGTTTTAACAGTATGCTTTGAGAAGTATTAAGTATTTAGAAAAGTGAATAAGTAAAGTAAGAAAAGAAGAAAGAATTTTAGTTTTAAGGAGTATGCTTTGAGAAGTAATAAGTATTTAGAAAAGGGAAGAAATGATGTCAGAAAAGAAGAAAGAGTTTCAGTTTTCTGTAGTATGCTTTGAGAAGTATTAAGTATTTAGAAAAGTGAAGAAGTAAAGTAAGAAAAGAAGATAGAATTTCAGTTAAAAGGAGTATTCTTTGAGAAGTAATAAGTATTTAGAAAAGTGAAGAAGTAAAGTAAGAAAAGAAGATAGAATTTCAGTTTTCAGTAGTATGCTTGAGAAGTAATAAGTATTTAGAAAAGTGAATAAGTAAAGTAAGAAAAGAAGAAAGAGTTTCAGTTTTAAGGAGTATGCTTTGAGAAGTATTAAGTATTTAGAAAAGTGAAGAAATAATGTCAGAAAAGAAAAAAAAGTTTCAGTTTTAAGGAGTATGCTTTAAGAAGTAATAAGTATTTAGAAAAGTGAAGAAATAATGTCAGAAAAGAAGAAAGAGTTTCAGTTTTCAGAAGTATGCTTGAGAAGTAATAAGTATTTTTAAAAGTGAAGAAGTGAAGTAAGAAAAGAAGATAGAATTTCAGTTTTAAGGAGTATGCTTGAGAAGTAATAAGTATTTTTAAAAGTGAAGAAGTGAAGTAAGAAAAGAAGAAAGAGTTTCAGTTTTCAGTAGTATGCTTGAGAAGTAATAAGTATTTAGAAAAGTGAATAAGTAAAGTAAGAAAAGAAGAAAGAGTTTCAGTTTTCAGTAGTATGCTTTGGGAAGTAATAAGTATTTTTAAAAGTGAATAAGTAAAGTAAGAAAAGAAGAAAGAATTTCAGTTTTAAGGAGTATGCTTTGAGAAGTAATAAGTATTTTTAAAAGTGAAGAAGTAAAGTAAGAAAAGAAGATAGAAGTTTCAGTTTTAAGGAGTATGCTTTGAGAAGTTATAAGTATTTTGAAAAGTGAAGAAATAATGTCAGAAAAGAAGAAAGAGTTTCAGTTTTCAGTAGTATGCTTTAGAAGTAATAAGTATTTAGAAAAGTGAAGAAGTGAAGTAAGAAAAGAAGATAGAATTTCAGTTTTAAGGAGTATGCTTTGAGAAGTATTAAGTATTTAGAAAAGTGAAGAAGTGAAGTAAGAAAAGAAGAAAGAGTTTTAGTTTTAAGTAGTATGCTTTAAGAAGTATTAAGTATTTTGAAAAGTGAAGAAGTAAAGTAAGAAAAGAAGATAGAATTTCAGTTTTAAGGAGTATGCTTTGAGAAGTAATAAGTATTAAGAAAAGTGAATAAGTAAAGTAAGAAAAGAAGATAGAATTTCAGTTTTTAGGAGTATGCTTTGAGAAGTTATAAGTATTTTGAAAAGTGAAGAAATAATGTCAGAAAAGAAGATAGAATTTCAGTTTTAAGGAGTATGCTTTGGGAAGTAATAAGTATTTTGAAAAGTGAAGAAGTAAAGTAAGAAAAGAAGATAGAATTTCAGTTTTAAGGAGTATGCTTTGAGAAGTATTAAGTATTTAAAAAAGTGAAGAAGTATAGTAAGAAAAGAAGATAGAATTTCAGTTTTAAGGAGTATGCTTTGAGAAGTAATTAGAATTTAGAAAAGTGAAGAAGTAAAGTAAGAAAAGAAGATAGAATTTCAGTTTTAAGGAGTATTATTTGAGAAGTACTAAGTGGCTAGAAAAGTGAAGAAGTAAAGTAAGAAAAGAAGATAGAATTTCAGTTTTAAGGAGTATGCTTTGAGAAGTAATAAGTATTAAGAAAAGTGAATAAGTAAAGTAAGAAAAGAAGATAGAATTTCAGTTTTTAGGAGTATGCTTTGAGAAGTTATAAGTATTTTGAAAAGTGAAGAAATAATGTCAGAAAAGAAGATAGAATTTCAGTTTTAAGGAGTATGCTTTGGGAAGTAATAAGTATTTTGAAAAGTGAAGAAATAATGTCAGAAAAGAAGAAAGAGTTTCAGTTTTCAGTAGTATGCTTTGAGAAGTATTAAGTATTTAGAAAAGTGAAGAAGTGAAATAGAAAGAAGAAAGAGTTTCAGTTTTCAGTAGTATGCTTGAGAAGTAATAAGTATTTAGAAAAGTGAAGAAATAATGTCAGAAAAGAAAAAAAAGTTTCAGTTTTAAGGAGTATGCTTTAAGAAGTAATATGTATTTAGAAAAGTGAAGAAATAATGTCAGAAAAGAAGAAAGAGTTTCAGTTTTCAGAAGTATGCTTGAGAAGTAATAAGTATTTTTAAAAGTGAAGAAGTAAAGTATGAAAAGAAGATAGAATTTCAGTTTTAAGGAGTATGCTTTGTGAAATAATTAGAATTTAGAAAAGTGAAGAAGTAAAGTAAGAAAAGAAGATAGAATTTCAGTTTTAAGGAGTATTATTTGTTAAGTAATAAGTATTTTGAAAAGTGAAGAAGTAAAGTAAGAAAAGAAGATAGAATTTCAGTTTTAAGGAGTATGCTTTGAGAAGTATTAAGTATTTAAAAAAGTGAAGAAGTATAGTAAGAAAAGAAGATAGAATTTCAGTTTTAAGGAGTATGCTTTGAGAAGTAATTAGAATTTAGAAAAGTGAAGAAGTAAAGTAAGAAAAGAAGATAGAATTTCAGTTTTAAGGAGTATTATTTGAGAAGTACTAAGTGGCTAGAAAAGTGAAGAAGTAAAGTAAGAAAAGAAGATAGAATTTCAGTTTTAAGGAGTATGCTTTGAGAAGTAATAAGTATTTAGAAAAGTGAAGAAGTAAAGTAAGAAAAGAAGATAGAATTTCAGTTTTAAGGAGTATGCTTTGAGAAGTACTAAGTTGATAGAAAAGTGAAGAAGTAAAGTAAGAAAAGAAGATAGAATTTCAGTTTTAAGGAGTATGCTTTGAGAAGTATTAAGTATTTAGAAAAGTGAAGATGTAAAGTAAGAAAAGAAGATAGAATTTCAGTTTTAAGGAGTATGCTTTGAGAAGTAATAAGTATTTAGAAAAGTGAAGAAGTAAAGTAAGAAAAGAAGATAGAATTTCAGTTTTAAGGAGTATTATTTGTTAAGTAATAAGTATTTTGAAAAGTGAAGAAGTAAAGTAAGAAAAGAAGATAGAATTTCAGTTTTAAGGAGTATGCTTTGAGAAGTATTAAGTATTTAAAAAAGTGAAGAAGTATAGTAAGAAAAGAAGATAGAATTTCAGTTTTTAAGGAGTATGCTTTGAGAAGTAATTAGAATTTAGAAAAGTGAAGAAGTAAAGTAAGAAAAGAAGATAGAATTTCAGTTTTAAGGAGTATTATTTGAGAAGTACTAAGTGGCTAGAAAAGTGAAGAAGTAAAGTAAGAAAAGAAGATAGAATTTCAGTTTTAAGGAGTATGCTTTGAGAAGTAATAAGTATTAAGAAAAGTGAATAAGTAAAGTAAGAAAAGAAGATAGAATTTCAGTTTTTAGGAGTATGCTTTGAGAAGTTATAAGTATTTTGAAAAGTGAAGAAATAATGTCAGAAAAGAAGATAGAATTTCAGTTTTAAGGAGTATGCTTTGGGAAGTAATAAGTATTTTGAAAAGTGAAGAAATAATGTCAGAAAAGAAGAAAGAGTTTCAGTTTTCAGTAGTATGCTTTGAGAAGTATTAAGTATTTAGAAAAGTGAAGAAGTGAAATAGAAAGAAGAAAGAGTTTCAGTTTTCAGTAGTATGCTTGAGAAGTAATAAGTATTTAGAAAAGTGAAGAAGTAATGTCAGAAAAGAAAAAAAAGTTTCAGTTTTAAGGAGTATGCTTTGAGAAGTTATAAGTATTTAGAAAAGTGAAGAAATAATGTCAGAAAAGAAGAAAGAGTTTCAGTTTTCAGAAGTATGCTTGAGAAGTAATAAGTATTTTTAAAAGTGAAGAAGTAAAGTATGAAAAGAAGATAGAATTTCAGTTTTAAGGAGTATGCTTTGTGAAATAATTAGAATTTAGAAAAGTGAAGAAGTAAAGTAAGAAAAGAAGATAGAATTTCAGTTTTAAGGAGTATTATTTGTTAAGTAATAAGTATTTTGAAAAGTGAAGAAGTAAAGTAAGAAAAGAAGATAGAATTTCAGTTTTAAGGAGTATGCTTTGGGAAGTAATAAGTATTTTGAAAAGTGAAGAAATAATGTCAGAAAAGAAGAAAGAGTTTCAGTTTTAAGGAGTATGCTTTGAGAAGTAATTAGAATTTAGAAAAGTGAAGAAGTAAAGTAAGAAAAGAAGATAGAATTTCAGTTTTAAGGAGTATTATTTGAGAAGTACTAAGTGGCTAGAAAAGTGAAGAAGTAAAGTAAGAAAAGAAGATAGAATTTCAGTTTTAAGGAGTATGCTTTGAGAAGTAATAAGTATTTAGAAAAGTGAAGAAGTAAAGTAAGAAAAGAAGATAGAATTTCAGTTTTAAGGAGTATGCTTTGAGAAGTACTAAGTTGATAGAAAAGTGAAGAAGTAAAGTAAGAAAAGAAGATAGAATTTCAGTTTTAAGGAGTATGCTTTGAGAAGTAATAAGTATTTAGAAAAGTGAAGAAGTAAAGTAAGAAAAGAAGATAGAATTTCAGTTTTAAGGAGTATGCTTTGAGAAGTAATAAGTATTTAGAAAAGTGAAGAAGTAAAGTAAGAAAAGAAGATAGAATTTCAGTTTTAAGGAGTATGCTTTGAGAAGTAATTAGAATTTAGAAAAGTGAAGAAGTAAAGTAAGAAAAGAAGATAGAATTTCAGTTTTAAGGAGTATGCTTTGAGAAGTATTAAGTATTTAAAAAAGTGAAGAAGTAAAGTAAGAAAAGAAGATAGAATTTCAGTTTTAAGGAGTATTATTTGTTAAGTAATAAGTATTTAAAAAAGTGAAGAAGTAAAGTATGAAAAGAAGATAGAATTTCAGTTTTAAGGAGTATGCTTTGTGAAATAATTAGAATTTAGAAAAGTGAAGAAGTAAAGTAAGAAAAGAAGATAGAATTTCAGTTTTAAGGAGTATGCTTTGAGAAGTAATAAGTATTTAGAAAAGTGAAGAAGTAAAGTAAGAAAAGAAGATAGAATTTCAGTTTTAAGAATATGCTTTGGGAAGTAATAAGTATTTTTAAAAGTGAAGAAGTGAAGTAAGAAAAGAAGATAGAATTTCAGTTTTAAGGAGTATGCTTTGGGAAGTAATAAGTATTTAGAAAAGTGAATAAGTAAAGTAAGAAAAGAAGAAAGAGTTTCAGTTTTCAGTAGTATGCTTGAGAAGTAATAAGTATTTAGAAAAGTGAAGAAATAATGTCAGAAAAGAAAAAAGAGTTTCAGTTTTAAGTAGTATGCTTTAAGAAGTAATAAGTATTTAGAAAAGTGAAGAAGTGAAGTAAGAAAAGAAGATAGAATTTCAGTTTTAAGGAGTATGCTTTGAGAAGTAATAAGTATTTTTAAAAGTGAAGAAGTAAAGTAAGAAAAGAAGATAGAATTTCAGTTTTAAGGAGTATTATTTGAGAAGTTATAAGTATTTAAAAAAGTGAAGAAGTAAAGTATGAAAAGAAGATAGAATTTCAGTTTTAAGGAGTATGCTTTGAGAAGTAATAAGTATTAAGAAAAGTGAATAAGTAAAGTAAGAAAAGAAGATAGAATTTCAGTTTTTAGGAGTATGCTTTGAGAAGTATTAAGTATTTAGAAAAGTGAAGAAGTGAAGTAAGAAAAGAAGAAAGAGTTTTAGTTTTAAGTAGTATGCTTTAAGAAGTATTAAGTATTTTGAAAAGTGAAGAAGTAAAGTAAGAAAAGAAGATAGAATTTCAGTTTTAAGGAGTATGCTTTGAGAAGTAATAAGTATTAAGAAAAGTGAATAAGTAAAGTAAGAAAAGAAGAAAGAGTTTCAGTTTTAAGAATATGCTTTGGGAAGTAATAAGTATTTTTAAAAGTGAAGAAGTGAAGTAAGAAAAGAAGATAGAATTTCAGTTTTAACAGTATGCTTTGAGAAGTATTAAGTATTTAGAAAAGTGAATAAGTAAAGTAAGAAAAGAAGAAAGAATTTTAGTTTTAAGGAGTATGCTTTGAGAAGTAATAAGTATTTAGAAAAGGGAAGAAATAATGTCAGAAAAGAAGAAAGAGTTTCAGTTTTCTGTAGTATGCTTTGAGAAGTATTAAGTATTTAGAAAAGTGAAGAAGTAAAGTAAGAAAAGAAGATAGAATTTCAGTTAAAAGGAGTATGCTTTGAGAAGTAATAAGTATTTAGAAAAGTGAAGAAGTGAAGTAAGAAAAGAAGATAGAATTTCAGTTTTAAGGAGTATGCTTGAGAAGTAATAAGTATTTTTAAAAGTGAAGAAGTGAAGTAAAGAAGAAGGAGTTTCAGTTAAAAGGAGTATTCTTTGAGAAGTAATAAGTATTTAGAAAAGTGAAGAAGTAAAGTAAGAAAAGAAGATAGAATTTCAGTTTTCAGTAGTATGCTTGAGAAGTAATAAGTATTTAGAAAAGTGAATAAGTAAAGTAAGAAAAGAAGAAAGAGTTTCAGTTTTAAGGAGTATGCTTTGAGAAGTATTAAGTATTTAGAAAAGTGAAGAAATAATGTCAGAAAAGAAAAAAAAGTTTCAGTTTTAAGGAGTATGCTTTAAGAAGTAATAAGTATTTAGAAAAGTGAAGAAATAATGTCAGAAAAGAAGAAAGAGTTTCAGTTAAAAGGAGTATGCTTTGAGAAGTAATAAGTATTTAGAAAAGTGAAGAAGTGAAGTAAGAAAAGAAGATAGAATTTCAGTTTTAAGGAGTATGCTTGAGAAGTAATAAGTATTTTTAAAAGTGAAGAAGTGAAGTAAGAAAAGAAGAAAGAGTTTCAGTTTTCAGTAGTATGCTTGAGAAGTAATAAGTATTTAGAAAAGTGAATAAGTAAAGTAAGAAAAGAAGAAAGAGTTTCAGTTTTCAGTAGTATGCTTTGGGAAGTAATAAGTATTTTTAAAAGTGAATAAGTAAAGTAAGAAAAGAAGAAAGAATTTCAGTTTTAAGGAGTATGCTTTGAGAAGTATTAAGTATTTAGAAAAGTGAAGAAGTGAAGTAAGAAAAGAAGAAAGAGTTTTAGTTTTAAGTAGTATGCTTTAAGAAGTATTAAGTATTTTGAAAAGTGAAGAAGTAAAGTAAGAAAAGAAGATAGAATTTCAGTTTTAAGGAGTATGCTTTGAGAAGTAATAAGTATTAAGAAAAGTGAATAAGTAAAGTAAGAAAAGAAGATAGAATTTCAGTTTTTAGGAGTATGCTTTGAGAAGTAATTAGAATTTAAAAAAGTGAAGAAGTAAAGTAAGAAAAGAAGATAGAATTTCAGTTTTAAGGAGTATGCTTTGGGAAGTAATAAGTATTTTGAAAAGTGAAGAAATAATGTCAGAAAAGAAGAAAGAGTTTCAGTTTTCAGTAGTATGCTTTGAGAAGTATTAAGTATTTAGAAAAGTGAAGAAGTGAAATAGAAAAGAAGAAAGAGTTTCAGTTTTCAGTAGTATGCTTGAGAAGTAATAAGTATTTAGAAAAGTGAAGAAATAATGTCAGAAAAGAAAAAAAAGTTTCAGTTTTAAGGAGTATGCTTTAAGAAGTAATAAGTATTTAGAAAAGTGAAGAAATAATGTCAGAAAAGAAGAAAGAGTTTCAGTTTTCAGAAGTATGCTTGAGAAGTAATAAGTATTTTTAAAAGTGAAGAAGTAAAGTATGAAAAGAAGATAGAATTTCAGTTTTAAGGAGTATGCTTTGTGAAATAATTAGAATTTAGAAAAGTGAAGAAGTAAAGTAAGAAAAGAAGATAGAATTTCAGTTTTAAGGAGTATTATTTGTTAAGTAATAAGTATTTAGAAAAGTGAAGAAGTAAAGTAAGAAAAGAAGATAGAATTTCAGTTTTAAGGAGTATGCTTTGAGAAGTATTAAGTATTTAAAAAAGTGAAGAAGTATAGTAAGAAAAGAAGATAGAATTTCAGTTTTAAGGAGTATGCTTTGAGAAGTAATTAGAATTTAGAAAAGTGAAGAAGTAAAGTAAGAAAAGAAGATAGAATTTCAGTTTTAAGGAGTATTATTTGAGAAGTAATAAGTATTTAGAAAAGTGAAGAAGTAAAGTAAGAAAAGAAGATAGAATTTCAGTTTTAAGGAGTATGCTTTGAGAAGTATTAAGTATTTAAAAAAGTGAAGAAGTATAGTAAGAAAAGAAGATAGAATTTCAGTTTTAAGGAGTATGCTTTGAGAAGTAATTAGAATTTAGAAAAGTGAAGAAGTAAAGTAAGAAAAGAAGATAGAATTTCAGTTTTAAGGAGTATGCTTTGAGAAGTATTAAGTATTTAAAAAAGTGAAGAAGTATAGTAAGAAAAGAAGATAGAATTTCAGTTTTAAGGAGTATGCTTTGTGAAATAATTAGAATTTAGAAAAGTGAAGAAGTAAAGTAAGAAAAGAAGATAGAATTTCAGTTTTAAGGAGTATTATTTGTTAAGTAATAAGTATTTAGAAAAGTGAAGAAGTAAAGTAAGAAAAGAAGATAGAATTTCAGTTTTAAGGAGTATGCTTTGAGAAGTATTAAGTATTTAAAAAAGTGAAGAAGTATAGTAAGAAAAGAAGATAGAATTTCAGTTTTAAGGAGTATGCTTTGAGAAGTAATTAGAATTTAGAAAAGTGAAGAAGTAAAGTAAGAAAAGAAGATAGAATTTCAGTTTTAAGGAGTATGCTTTGAGAAGTAATAAGTATTTAGAAAAGTGAAGAAGTAAAGTAAGAAAAGAAGATAGAATTTCAGTTTTAAGGAGTATGCTTTGAGAAGTACTAAGTTGATAGAAAAGTGAAGAAGTAAAGTAAGAAAAGAAGATAGAATTTCAGTTTTAAGGAGTATTATTTGTTAAGTAATAAGTATTTTGAAAAGTGAAGATGTAAAGTAAGAAAAGAAGATAGAATTTCAGTTTTAAGGAGTATGCTTTGAGAAGTAATAAGTATTTAGAAAAGTGAAGAAGTAAAGTAAGAAAAGAAGATAGAATTTCAGTTTTAAGGAGTATGCTTTGAGAAGTAATTAGAATTTAGAAAAGTGAAGAAGTAAAGTAAGAAAAGAAGATAGAATTTCAGTTTTAAGGAGTATGCTTTGAGAAGTATTAAGTATTTAAAAAAGTGAAGAAGTAAAGTAAGAAAAGAAGATAGAATTTCAGTTTTAAGGAGTATTATTTGTTAAGTAATAAGTATTTAAAAAAGTGAAGAAGTAAAGTATGAAAAGAAGATAGAATTTCAGTTTTAAGGAGTATGCTTTGTGAAATAATTAGAATTTAGAAAAGTGAAGAAGTAAAGTAAGAAAAGAAGATAGAATTTCAGTTTTAAGGAGTATGCTTTGAGAAGTACTAAGTTGATAGAAAAGTGAAGAAGTAAAGTAAGAAAAGAAGATAGAATTTCAGTTTTAAGGAGTATGCTTTGAGAAGTATTAAGTATTTAAAAAAGTGAAGAAGTAAAGTAAGAAAAGAAGATAGAATTTCAGTTTTAAGGAGTATTATTTGTTAAGTAATAAGTATTTAGAAAAGTGAAGAAGTAAAGTAAGAAAAGAAGATAGAATTTCAGTTTTAAGGAGTATGCTTTGAGAAGTACTAAGTGGCTAGAAAAGTGAAGAAGTAAAGTAAGAAAAGAAGATAGAATTTCAGTTTTAAGGAGTATGCTTTGTGAAGTAATTAGAATTTAGAAAAGTGAAGAAGTAAAGTAAGAAAAGAAGATAGAATTTCAGTTTTAAGGAGTATGCTTTGAGAAGTAATAAGTTGATAGAAAAGTGAAGAAGTAAAGTAAGAAAAGAAGATAGAATTTCAGTTTAAAGGAGTATTATTTGAGAAGTAATAAGTATTTAAAAAAGTGAAGAAGTAAAGTAAGAAAAGAAGATAGAATTTCAGTTTTAAGGAGTATGCTTTGTGAAGTAATTAGAATTTAGAAAAGTGAAGAAGTAAAGTAAGAAAAGAAGATAGAATTTTAGTTTTAAGGAGTATGCTTTGAGAAGTAATAAGTTGATAGAAAAGTGAAGAAGTAAAGTAAGAAAAGAAGATAGAATTTCAGTTTTAAGGAGTATGCTTTGAGAAGTAATAAGTTGATAGAAAAGTGAAGAAGTAAAGTAAGAAAAGAAGATAGAATTTCAGTTTTAAGGAGTATGCTTTGTGAAGTAATTAGAATTTAGAAAAGTGAAGAAGTAAAGTAAGAAAAGAAGATAGAATTTCAGTTTTAAGGAGTATTATTTGTTAAGTAATAAGTATTTAAAAAAGTGAAGAAGTAAAGTAAGAAAAGAAGATAGAATTTCAGTTTTAAGGAGTATGTTTTGTGAAATAATTAGAATTTAGAAAAGTGAAGAAGTAAAGTAAGAAAAGAAGATAGAATTTCAGTTTTAAGGAGTATTATTTGTTAAGTAATAAGTATTTTGAAAAGTGAAGAAGTATAGTAAGAAAAGAAGATAGAATTTCAGTTTTAAGGAGTATGCTTTGAGAAGTAATTAGAATTTAGAAAAGTGAAGAAGTAAAGTAAGAAAAGAAGATAGAATTTCAGTTTTAAGGAGTATGCTTTGAGAAGTATTAAGTATTTAAAAAAGTGAAGAAGTATAGTAAGAAAAGAAGATAGAATTTCAGTTTTAAGGAGTATTATTTGAGAAGTAATAAGTTGATAGAAAAGTGAAGAAGTAAAGTAAGAAAAGAAGATAGAATTTCAGTTTTGAGGAGTATTATTTGAGAAGTACTAAGTGGCTAGAAAAGTGAAGAAGTGAAGAAGTAAAGTAAGAAAAGAAGATAGAATTTCAGTTTTAAGGAGTATGCTTTGAGAAGTAATAAGTATTTAGAAAAGTGAAGAAGTAAAGTAAGAAAAGAAGATAGAATTTCAGTTTTAAGGAGTATGCTTTGAGAAGTAATAAGTATTTAGAAAAGTGAAGAAGTAAAGTAAGAAAAGAAGATAGAATTTCAGTTTTAAGGAGTATGTTTTGAGAAGTACTAAGTTGATAGAAAAGTGAAGAAGTAAAGTAAGAAAAGAAGATAGAATTTCAGTTTTAAGGAGTATGCTTTGAGAAGTATTAAGTATTTAGAAAAGTGAAGATGTAAAGTAAGAAAAGAAGATAGAATTTCAGTTTTAAGGAGTATGCTTTGAGAAGTAATAAGTATTTAGAAAAGTGAAGAAGTAAAGTAAGAAAAGAAGATAGAATTTCAGTTTTAAGGAGTATGCTTTGAGAAGTACTAAGTTGATAGAAAAGTGAAGAAGTAAAGTAAGAAAAGAAGATAGAATTTCAGTTTTAAGGAGTATGCTTTGAGAAGTATTAAGTATTTAAAAAAGTGAAGAAGTAAAGTAAGAAAAGAAGATAGAATTTCAGTTTTAAGGAGTATTATTTGTTAAGTAATAAGTATTTAAAAAAGTGAAGAAGTAAAGTATGAAAAGAAGATAGAATTTCAGTTTTAAGGAGTATGCTTTGTGAAATAATTAGAATTTAGAAAAGTGAAGAAGTAAAGTAAGAAAAGAAGATAGAATTTCAGTTTTAAGGAGTATGCTTTGAGAAGTAATAAGTATTTAGAAAAGTGAAGAAGTAAAGTAAGAAAAGAAGATAGAATTTCAGTTTTAAGGAGTATGCTTTGAGAAGTAATAAGTATTTAGAAAAGTGAAGAAGTAAAGTAAGAAAAGAAGATAGAATTTCAGTTTTAAGGAGTATTATTTGAGAAGTAATAAGTTGATAGAAAAGTGAAGAAGTAAAGTAAGAAAAGAAGATAGAATTTCAGTTTTAAGGAGTATTATTTGAGAAGTACTAAGTGGCTAGAAAAGTGAAGAAGTGAAGAAGTAAAGTAAGAAAAGAAGATAGAATTTCAGTTTTAAGGAGTATGCTTTGAGAAGTACTAAGTATTTAGAAAAGTGAAGAAGTAAAGTAAGAAAAGAAGATAGAATTTCAGTTTTAAGGAGTATGCTTTGTGAAATAATTAGAATTTAAAAAAGTGAATAAGTAAAGTAAGAAAAGAAGATAGAATTTCAGTTTTAAGGAGTATGCTTTGAGAAGTAATTAGAATTTAGAAAAGTGAAGAAGTAAAGTAAGAAAAGAAGATAGAATTTCAGTTTTAAGGAGTATTATTTGAGAAGTACTAAGTGGCTAGAAAAGTGAAGAAGTAAAGTAAGAAAAGAAGATAGAATTTCAGTTTTAAGGAGTATGCTTTGAGAAGTAATAAGTATTTAGAAAAGTGAAGAAGTAAAGTAAGAAAAGAAGATAGAATTTCAGTTTTAAGGAGTATGCTTTGAGAAGTAATAAGTATTTAGAAAAGTGAAGAAGTAAAGTAAGAAAAGAAGATAGAATTTCAGTTTTAAGGAGTATGTTTTGAGAAGTACTAAGTTGATAGAAAAGTGAAGAAGTAAAGTAAGAAAAGAAGATAGAATTTCAGTTTTAAGGAGTATGCTTTGAGAAGTATTAAGTATTTAGAAAAGTGAAGATGTAAAGTAAGAAAAGAAGATAGAATTTCAGTTTTAAGGAGTATGCTTTGAGAAGTAATAAGTATTTAGAAAAGTGAAGAAGTAAAGTAAGAAAAGAAGATAGAATTTCAGTTTTAAGGAGTATGCTTTGAGAAGTACTAAGTTGATAGAAAAGTGAAGAAGTAAAGTAAGAAAAGAAGATAGAATTTCAGTTTTAAGGAGTATGCTTTGAGAAGTATTAAGTATTTAAAAAAGTGAAGAAGTAAAGTAAGAAAAGAAGATAGAATTTCAGTTTTAAGGAGTATTATTTGTTAAGTAATAAGTATTTAAAAAAGTGAAGAAGTAAAGTAAGAAAAGAAGATAGAATTTCAGTTTTAAGGAGTATGCTTTGAGAAGTACTAAGTATTTAGAAAAGTGAAGAAGTAAAGTAAGAAAAGAAGATAGAATTTCAGTTTTAAGGAGTATGCTTTGAGAAGTATTAAGTATTTAAAAAAGTGAAGAAGTAAAGTAAGAAAAGAAGATAGAATTTCAGTTTTAAGGAGTATTATTTGTTAAGTAATAAGTATTTAAAAAAGTGAAGAAGTAAAGTAAGAAAAGAAGATAGAATTTCAGTTTTAAGGAGTATGCTTTGAGAAGTACTAAGTATTTAGAAAAGTGAAGAAGTAAAGTAAGAAAAGAAGATAGAATTTCAGTTTTAAGGAGTATGCTTTGTGAAATAATTAGAATTTAAAAAAGTGAATAAGTAAAGTAAGAAAAGAAGATAGAATTTCAGTTTTAAGGAGTATGTTTTGAGAAGTATTAAGTATTTAAAAAAGTGAAGAAGTAAAGTATGAAAAGAAGATAGAATTTCAGTTTTAAGGAGTATGCTTAGTGAAATAATTAGAATTTAGAAAAGTGAAGAAGTAAAGTAAGAAAAGAAGATAGAATTTCAGTTTTAAGGAGTATGCTTTGAGAAGTAATAAGTATTTAGAAAAGTGAAGAAGTAAAGTAAGAAAAGAAGATAGAATTTCAGTTTTAAGGAGTATGCTTTGAGAAGTAATAAGTATTTAAAAAAGTGAAGAAGTAAAGTAAGAAAAGAAGATAGAATTTCAGTTTTAAGGAGTATTATTTGAGAAGTAATAAGTTGATAGAAAAGTGAAGAAGTAAAGTAAGAAAAGAAGATAGAATTTCAGTTTTAAGGAGTATTATTTGAGAAGTACTAAGTGGCTAGAAAAGTGAAGAAGTGAAGAAGTAAAGTAAGAAAAGAAGATAGAATTTCAGTTTTAAGGAGTATGCTTTGAGAAGTACTAAGTATTTAGAAAAGTGAAGAAGTAAAGTAAGAAAAGAAGATAGAATTTCAGTTTTAAGGAGTATGCTTTGTGAAATAATTAGAATTTAAAAAAGTGAATAAGTAAAGTAAGAAAAGAAGATAGAATTTCAGTTTTAAGGAGTATGCTTTGAGAAGTACTAAGTTGATAGAAAAGTGAAGAAGTAAAGTAAGAAAAGAAGATATAATTTCAGTTTTAAGTAGTATTATTTGAGAAGTAATAAGTATTTAAAAAAGTGAAGAAGTAAAGTAAGAAAAGAAGATAGAATTTCAGTTTTAAGGAGTATGCTTTGAGAAGTACTAAGTTGATAGAAAAGTGAAGAAGTAAAGTAAGAAAAGAAGATAGAATTTCAGTTTTAAGGAGTATGCTTTGAGAAGTAATTAGAATTTAGAAAAGTGAAGAAGTAAAGTAAGAAAAGAAGATAGAATTTCAGTTTTAAGGAGTATTATTTGTTAAGTAATAAGTATTTAAAAAAGTGAAGAAGTAAAGTATGAAAAGAAGATAGAATTTCAGTTTTAAGGAGTATGCTTTGTGAAGTAATTAGAATTTAGAAAAGTGAAGAAGTAAAGTAAGAAAAGAAGATAGAATTTCAGTTTTAAGGAGTATGCTTTGAGAAGTAATTAGAATTTAAAAAAGTGAAGAAGTAAAGTAAGAAAAGAAGATAGAATTTCAGTTTTAAGGAGTATTATTTGAGAAGTAATAAGTGGCTAGAAAAGTGAAGAAGTAAAGTAAGAAAAGAAGATAGAATTTCAGTATTAAGGAGTATTATTTGTTAAGTAATAAGTATTTAAAAAAGTGAAGAAGTAAAGTATGAAAAGAAGATAGAATTTCAGTTTTAAGGAGTATGCTTTGTGAAGTAATTAGAATTTAGAAAAGTGAAGAAGTAAAGTAAGAAAAGAAGATAGAATTTCAGTTTTAAGGAGTATGCTTTGAGAAGTAATAAGTATTTTGAAAAGTGAAGAAGTAAAGTAAGAAAAGAAGATAGAATTTCAGTTTTAAGGAGTATGCTTTGAGAAGTAATAAGTATTTAGAAAAGTGAAGAAGTAAAGTAAGAAAAGAAGATAGAATTTCAGTTTTAAGGAGTATTATTTGAGAAGTAATAAGTTGATAGAAAAGTGAAGAAGTAAAGTAAGAAAAGAAGATAGAATTTCAGTTTTAAGGAGTATTATTTGTTAAGTAATAAGTATTTAAAAAAGTGAAGAAGTAAAGTATGAAAAGAAGATAGAATTTCAGTTTTAAGGAGTATGCTTTGAGAAGTAATAAGTATTAAGAAAAGTGAATAAGTAAAGTAAGAAAAGAAGATAGAATTTCAGTTTTTAGGAGTATGCTTTGAGAAGTAATAAGTATTTAGAAAAGTGAAGAAGTAAAGTAAGAAAAGAAGATAGAATTTCAGTTTTAAGGAGTATGCTTTGAGAAGTATTAAGTATTTATAAAAGTGAAGAAGTATAGTAAGAAAAGAAGATAGAATTTCAGTTTTAAGAGTATGCTTTGAGAAGTAATAAGTATTTAAAAAAGTGAAGAAGTAAAGTAAGAAGAGAAGATAGAATTTCAGTTTTAAGGAGTATTATTTGAGAAGTAATAAGTTGATAGAAAAGTGAAGAAGTAAAGTAAGAAAAGAAGATAGAATTTCAGTTTTAAGGAGTATGCTTTGAGAAGTACTAAGTTGATAGAAAAGTGAAGAAGTAAAGTAAGAAAAGAAGATAGAATTTCAGTTTTAAGGAGTATGCTTTGAGAAGTACTAAGTTGATAGAAAAGTGAAGAAGTAAAGTAAGAAAAGAAGATAGAATTTCAGTTTTAAGGAGTATGCTTTGAGAAGTACTAAGTTGATAGAAAAGTGAAGAAGTGAAGAAGTAAAGTAAGAAAAGAAGATAGAATTTCAGTTTTAAGGAGTATGCTTTGAGAAGTACTAAGTATTTCTGAAAGTGAAGAAGTAAAGTAAGAAAAGAAGATAGAATTTCAGTTTTAAGGAGTATGCTTTGAGAAGTACTAAGTATTTCTGAAAGTGAAGAAGTAAAGTAAGAAAAGAAGATAGAATTTCAGTTTTAAGGAGTATGCTTTGAGAAGTAATAAGTATTTAAAAAAGTGAAGAAGTAAAGTAAGAAGAGAAGATAGAATTTCAGTTTTAAGGAGTATTATTTGAGAAGTTATAAGTATTTAAAAAAGTGAAGAAGTAAAGTATGAAAAGAAGATAGAATTTCAGTTTTAAGGAGTATGCTTTGAGAAGTAATAAGTATTAAGAAAAGTGAATAAGTAAAGTAAGAAAAGAAGATAGAATTTCAGTTTTAAGGAGTATGCTTTGAGAAGTAATAAGTATTTAGAAAAGTGAAGAAGTAAAGTAAGAAAAGAAGATAGAATTTCAGTTTTAAGGAGTATGCTTTGAGAAGTATTAAGTATTTATAAAAGTGAAGAAGTATAGTAAGAAAAGAAGATAGAATTTCAGTTTTAAGAGTATGCTTTGAGAAGTAATAAGTATTTAAAAAAGTGAAGAAGTAAAGTAAGAAGAGAAGATAGAATTTCAGTTTTAAGGAGTATTATTTGAGAAGTAATAAGTTGATAGAAAAGTGAAGAAGTAAAGTAAGAAAAGAAGATAGAATTTCAGTTTTAAGGAGTATGCTTTGAGAAGTACTAAGTTGATAGAAAAGTGAAGAAGTAAAGTAAGAAAAGAAGATAGAATTTCAGTTTTAAGGAGTATGCTTTGAGAAGTACTAAGTTGATAGAAAAGTGAAGAAGTGAAGAAGTAAAGTAAGAAAAGAAGATAGAATTTCAGTTTTAAGGAGTATGCTTTGAGAAGTACTAAGTATTTCTGAAAGTGAAGAAGTAAAGTAAGAAAAGAAGATAGAATTTCAGTTTTAAGGAGTATGCTTTGAGAAGTAATAAGTATTTAAAAAAGTGAAGAAGTAAAGTAAGAAGAGAAGATAGAATTTCAGTTTTAAGGAGTATTATTTGAGAAGTTATAAGTATTTAAAAAAGTGAAGAAGTAAAGTATGAAAAGAAGATAGAATTTCAGTTTTAAGGAGTATTATTTGAGAAGTACTAAGTATTTAAAAAAGTGAAGAAGTAAAGTAAGAAAAGAAGATAGAATTTCAGTTTTAAGGAGTATTCTTTGAGAAGTAATAAGTATTTTGAATAGTAAATAAGCAAAGTAAGAAAAGAAGATAGAATTTCAGTTTTAAGAAGTATGCTTTGAGAAGTAATAAGTATTTTGAAAAGTGAAGAAGTAAAAAAAATAAGAATCTTATTATCTTTATATTTCTTATCTTTCTAATCTATTATTCTTTTTTTACCAAATTATATCTTTTTTAAGCATTCAATTTATGTTCATTATTACGATTACTCTTGATTTATTTGTCACTTTTTCTATTTTTATGTTATGACAATGTTTTTTCGCAGTACTTTTCATCCACTTTCATACTAATTTTTATTTTTGTATGTCTCTTTTACTTATGAAGTTCATATATATTAGACGCGGGGGTACCATTACTCACTTGCGCTTAATTTTCCATTTTTTTTGTAACACATATTTTGTATTATACGCAGGTGGCATGGTTTTATTTCGAAACATTATTCCATTACATTTGTAGCAATTCTTATATATTAGTTGCTTGAGCTCAGTTGTTTTTATGTTGTTCATTTCTCTGTCACTCTTAAATTATTTTATATTTAGATGCAGTGGTCACATTTTTATATGTTTTTATTATCTATTTAGATAGATTCATATACATTAGCGTGGTAGCATGATTTTATTATTCCGAGGCGCTTTTATATCTTTTTTAAGAAAATATTTTCATTTTCAAGCTCTCTTTTTTATGCTTCATAGACTTAATATTTATGATTTTTCACATGTTATTCATTAAGTTTTATATCAAATTTCTGTGCATTTGTTTATTGCTCATGTTATTTGCTTTTTTCAGCGTTTAATTCTTTATTGCTTTACTTTAATCAACTTCTTTATCCAAATCAACTACTTTATCTCGAACAGAAGTGTCACCCGTTTAGCCTCGTTTATCCTCTTTTATTATATTTTTCACGTTTTTTTATATTCTCATTCATGCGGCTTTTTTAATTGTTTATCATTTGCTTTTATTTGCTTATTATCTTTATATTTCTTATCTTTCTAATCTATTATTCTTTTTTTACCAAATTATATCTTTTTTAAGCATTCAATTTATGTTCATTATTACGATTACTCTTGATTTATTTGTCACTTTTTCTATTTTTATGTTATGACAATGTTTTTTCGCAGTACTTTTCATCCACTTTCATACTAATTTTTATTTTTGTATGTCTCTTTTACTTATGAAGTTCATATATATTAGACGCGGGGGTACCATTACTCACTTGCGCTTAATTTTCCATTTTTTTTGTAACACATATTTTGTATTATACGCAGGTGGCATGGTTTTATTTCGAAACATTATTCCATTACATTTGTAGCAATTCTTATATATTAGTTGCTTGAGCTCAGTTGTTTTTATGTTGTTCATTTCTCTGTCACTCTTAAATTATTTTATATTTAGATGCAGTGGTCACATTTTTATATGTTTTTATTATCTATTTAGATAGATTCATATACATTAGCGTGGTAGCATGATTTTATTATTCCGAGGCGCTTTTATATCTTTTTTAAGAAAATATTTTCATTTTCAAGCTCTCTTTTTTATGCTTCATAGACTTAATATTTATGATTTTTCACATGTTATTCATTAAGTTTTATATCAAATTTCTGTGCATTTGTTTATTGCTCATGTTATTTGCTTTTTTCAGCGTTTAATTCTTTATTGCTTTACTTTAATCAACTTCTTTATCCAAATCAACTACTTTATCTCGAACAGAAGTGTCACCCGTTTAGCCTCGTTTATCCTCTTTTATTATATTTTTCACGTTTTTTTATATTCTCATTCATGCGGCTTTTTTAATTGTTTATCATTTGCTTTTATTTGCTTATTATCTTTATATTTCTTATCTTTCTAATCTATTATTCTTTTTTTACCAAATTATATCTTTTTTAAGCATTCAATTTATGTTCATTATTACGATTACTCTTGATTTATTTGTCACTTTTTCTATTTTTATGTTATGACAATGTTTTTTCGCAGTACTTTTCATCCACTTTCATACTAATTTTTATTTTTGTATGTCTCTTTTACTTATGAAGTTCATATATATTAGACGCGGGGGTACCATTACTCACTTGCGCTTAATTTTCCATTTTTTTTGTAACACATATTTTGTATTATACGCAGGTGGCATGGTTTTATTTCGAAACATTATTCCATTACATTTGTAGCAATTCTTATATATTAGTTGCTTGAGCTCAGTTGTTTTTATGTTGTTCATTTCTCTGTCACTCTTAAATTATTTTATATTTAGATGCAGTGGTCACATTTTTATATGTTTTTATTATCTATTTAGATAGATTCATATACATTAGCGTGGTAGCATGATTTTATTATTCCGAGGCGCTTTTATATCTTTTTTAAGAAAATATTTTCATTTTCAAGCTCTCTTTTTTATGCTTCATAGACTTAATATTTATGATTTTTCACATGTTATTCATTAAGTTTTATATCAAATTTCTGTGCATTTGTTTATTGCTCATGTTATTTGCTTTTTTCAGCGTTTAATTCTTTATTGCTTTACTTTAATCAACTTCTTTATCCAAATCAACTACTTTATCTCGAACAGAAGTGTCACCCGTTTAGCCTCGTTTATCCTCTTTTATTATATTTTTCACGTTTTTTTATATTCTCATTCATGCGGCTTTTTTAATTGTTTATCATTTGCTTTTATTTGCTTTTATCTTTATATTTCTTATCTTTCTAATCTATTATTCTTTTTTTACCAAATTATAT